>PVKS010004601.1:0-91838 GCA_004027875.1 Aplodontia rufa
GGGGAGGGTATATGAAGAACTCATAGGAGTCTGGAGATTGGGAAGATAGGGGAACCATCCCAAAAGCCGATGTCATTCCTCCACAAGCTACCCATTTAATGCATAAGTTCTTCTGGGGGAAACTGCAACAGGTAAAACCCAAGGTGGTCATCCATGTTTTGGCATTACCCCTGGATAACAAAGTTTATATACACTGATTGCTACTGTTTTGATAATGTTACCCCCTCAACTGTATCTCTATATACTTCTAATAAAAAAAAGATCACACAGCATTAAGAGTTAAGTGACAATGCTAGCATTCAAACCTTAATCTATTTCATTCCTGAGTCTTTAATAAAAAATATGCTTGCATTCTAGGCTAAAATTGCCTCACAATAAAATTTTTTAAAGGAACAGAGCACATGAACTTGTGAGCTTAAATAACAATTTATGGAATTAAATAATGATGGCATTAATAGGAAATTTAGATGGTCAACAGATCAAGTAAACTAATTTAAAATATGTGAAAATGAATTAAATATAGGAATAACCTACAACAACAAAAAGCCAGCATTAGGTAACTTCAAATAATAAAGGTTCCAGGAGAAGAGCTGGATTAGGATGTTTGTTGTAGGACCTGTGACAGGTTAAACTGCCTTGATTGTTGTTTTACTATCTTAACGCCAACTATCGATGTTAGTTAACAGATAAAGCTAAGCAAGCACCAAATTGGAAATTTCTTCTTGTATATGTTTTAAATTTAAATGAAAGTAGGGGTTACCTTTAATTTTGTTTCCTTTTCCTGAACAGTGGTTCGGAGTACTGTGAGTACAGTTAATGAGAAGATAAGTAAGATCATTGGGGGCCATATCTGACTGAGGTATATAAGAAAGCTGTCCTCAAGGAATGCTGGAAATGGAAATCTTTTTATAAAAACAGTGGTGTGGTTAAGAACTTTTGCTGCAGAATAGTTTGCATGATACCTCATGATGGCTTTGTTCACAGCATGTTGCACAGCCATGAATCCTTCTCTGATATATCCTGAACGAGAAAGCAAAAGCCATCAAGTATACATAGTAAGCGATATTTCACAGATGTAAAGCAATCGGCAATACAAATAGATCAATGCTTTCAAATACTTAACAATTAGAAAAATGATCTATCACCTCCACTGTCAGTCATACTCATCCCTGTAATGTCTAAAACTGGGCTTTGAACTTAATAATTACTAGTTAACTGTAATTATTAGTTATAGATAGTCTATATATAAATATATATATAGTCTATACATAAAGTTATATATAAATATATAGATTGCTTCCCAATCTATATATTTTTCCAAAATTTGTTTTAGCAAAATAATCAACATATTGTATGCAAATTTTATAAAAAAGGAATGATTTTAATTAATTTATAACCTACAGAAAATTTTAAATGCTCAATGTAAATGTGAAGGAAAATATAATAGTAGAAAAAAACCTCCAAATTTTGGCTAAAATGACTATCTTGCTTTTTAAAAACTGGAGTATGTTTACAAATAATATTAATTTACCCAACTTATAAAAACCTCATAAAATTTATAATTACCCTTTTTTAAAAAAATTGCAAGCTTTCAAAACACTTTTTCTGTTGGGGAGTAACATGTAACAAAGAGAAAACAGCCTCTGTAAGGCTAATTGTGAAAAACTGCACCGTTTGGGCCTGTTTTCTTTAGTAGGGATTTTACAACTTGGCTTTATCATTACATGAGAGAAAATGTATGTACTGGGTTTCCAGTTATTTACAAGAATATTATAACAAATTGTTAAAAAGGAACCGGATTTTTAAAAGATTAGATTCTCAAGTCCTAAAGCCTATTTACTTTAAAATTGTAGCTCAAACCAAAGTTACTAATAATTTTAGTCTGAGTTCTGCATAGAAACAGAGATGACCATGAAAACAAAACAGCTTTTCTTTTCTACACCCAGTAAAAATTCTGAAACACTATGTTGCTAGCATCTTGTCTTCATTTCCCCTGTTACGCTTTTTAAGACTAGGCTCTTTTTTTAAAATGTTATTTTCTTAGAGACTGCTCTAAGGTTACAATATACATCTTTTCAGAACTGATTTCAGATTCATACTGACTTTACTCTAGTGGATACAGTAACTTTTCTATAGCTCCACTCTCTGTTTCTGTGCTATAGGTGTTACATTTTTCTTCCTGTTAATTACCTCTTTATGCACAGGACAGTATATTTCCAGTCATCCAGACTTAAACTCTATGAGCAACTTAGACTTTACTTTCCTCTCATTTCACTTATTAATCAGACAGTAAATATCATTGATTAATTCTAATTTTTATATCTGCCAAGGTAACATTTTGCCCAAGCAGGAAAATTTACTCAAAGGTCTTGATGCTGTGCTCTTGCAAGATATGCTTTGGTTTTTACTTGTTCATCTTTCTATTTCTTTTTATTTAAATCAGAGATTTATAGTTACACATAGCAGTTGGGTTCATCCTGAGTCATACATGCATGGAAATAAATTTTGGTTCATGATTCTACCTTTTCCTTCCCCCATTTCCTTCCATCCTCCCACCCCCTTTCTTCCTTTACTAGACTTTCTTTTGCCTGTCTATTAATTTATATTTGATTGGTTCTTTATGTTATTCTATCATTTCCTCCTCTGCATGTGTGAGAAAACATTCAACCTTTGAGTTTCTGAGTTTGGCTTACTTCCATCCATTTACTGGCAAATGCCACAATTTCATTCTTTTTTTACGACTGGGTAGAACTCCATTGTATACGTATATCACAATTTCTTATTGTATATCACAACAGATGAATGACCGTTCATCTGTTAATGGGCATTTGGGTTGATTCTGCAACTTAGCTATTGTATATTGTGCTTCTATAAACACGGAGGTGGCTGTATTGCTGTAGTATGCCCATTTCAGGCCTTTTGGGAAAATATAAAGGAGTGGGACAGCTGGGTCATATGAATTAAGGAGTTACTATACAATCATAAATGCATATAAAGTAACAGTATGATATGCATATATTCTTAAACCAAAATTACTCCCTAGATCCCTATTCCCCTTCCCCCTCCCCCTCCTACATATCTATGATCACCCTAAATTATGTGTTGCTATGCCTTTGCTGGGTCTAATGCGTGAGGGTGACGACCTTTCATGCAGGCCTGGGTTCTAATTTTTAAAGGAATCTCGATACTGTTTTCCAGAGTGGCTGCACTAGTCTGCAGTCCTACCAACAATGTACAAGTGTGCCTATTTCCTCACAACCTTGCAATATTTATTGTTCATATTCTTGATCATTGCCATTCTGATTGAGATGAAATCTTAGTGTAGTTTTGATTTGCATTTCCCTGATTTCTAGAGATGTTGAACGTTTTTTCATACATCTATTGGCCATCTATGTTTCTTTTGAGTTTCTGTTAAGTACTTTTGCCCATTTATTGACTGGGTTGTTTATCTGGTGTTTGAGTTTTTTGTATAATCTGAATATTTAATCCCCTACCAGAGGAGGAGGTGGCCAAGATTTTCTTCCATTCCGTAGGCTCTCTCTTGTTTCTTTTGTTGTGCAGAAGCTTTTTAGTTTGATGGCATCCCACTTACTATTGGTTTTATTTCTTGCACTTTGGGGGTCTTGTTAATAAAGCTGGTGCCAGTACCTACATGAAGGAGTATTGACCCTATGTTTTCTTCCAGCAGTTGTAAAGTTTCTAGTCTAATTCTTAAATCTTTGATACATTTTGAGTTTTGTGCAGGGTGAGATATTGGGGTACAGTTTCATTTTCTACATATTTTTGGTACCTCTGTCAAATATCAGACAGCTGTAGGCATGTAGATTTGTGTGTGTTGTCTATTCCATTCCATTGGTGATGCCAAAACCATGTTGTTTATGTTACTACTGCTCTGTAGTATAATTTCAGATTAGGTGGTGTGATGCCTCCTACATCACTTTTCTTGTTCAGTACTACTTTGGGTGCTGGGGTTTGAACCTGTGTACTCATGCATGCCAGGCAAGTGCCGTAACCACTGAGCCACCGCTCCAGCCCCTCCCTACTCTTGGTTTCTTATTCTTTCAAATGAACTGTAGGTCTTTGAAGAATGTCATTGGTATTTTGATGAGGACTGCATTGAATCTGTAAGTGCATTTGGTAGTACAACCATTCTGATAATATTGATTCTGCCTATCCAAGAACATAAGAAGTCTTTCCATTTACTAAGATCTTCAATTCCTTTCTTCAGTATTCTACAATTTTCACTGTAGAGCCCTTTTACCTCCTTAGATTCCTAAGGCTTTTTTTTTCAGGCTACTTATGAATGGGATGATTTTCCTGATTTCTTCTTTGGCTGCATCAGTCTAACAAAACATTTTTATAATTGTTGCTTTATATAATCTTGGGTCTTGAAGATATGAAAGGAAAGCACAAATATTTTTTTTTCCCTGTATTGGAAACTAAACCCTCTGACTCTCATAGCTACATCCCCTATCCCTATTTTTTGAGACCGTGTATTGTTAAGTTGCCCAGGCTGACCTTGACCTTGGGAATTCTCCTGTCTCAGCCTTCTGGATCACTGGAATTATAGATGTGTGCTGCCATGCCCAGCAAGAGATTATTTTTATGTTTATCATATATACTATATTTGCTGTATTTGTCCCTTTAATTTCTTCACAGGGATTTAAACAGAAATCTAGTTTCCATTCCTAACATCAATATAGCTTCATTCCAGCTACCCTTCTTTATGGTATGAGTGTGAAATATTTGATATTTTTATACATTATGGACTCAACAATACAATATACAGAGAGAAAATAATAAGGGAGAGAGTGAGTGTGAAATATTTGATATTTTTATACATTATGGACTCAACAATACAATATACAGAGAGAAAATAATAAGGGAGAGAGTTCTAAGTAAGCTAAGAACAAGTTTTCCTTTTGGTCCATGCCCTTTTCATGTAAATGTATCTAAAATGTTTCATTCTCTCTTATCCCTGAAGACTGACCCTGATCCTAGAGGAAGGATTGAAACAGTGGCAACCATTTAAACATGGATCACACCTAAATTGGCTATTGTAAATTGGGCATTGCTTCTTCTATTTCTTCAAAGAAATGACATCACTGTCGTGTTACTTTCAAGGTTTTGTGGGGACATTAATTTTTTTTTTTTTAACTTCAAGAGTCAGGTGTACTGGGGCATGTTTGTAATCCCAGCAATTTGGGAGGCGGAGACAGGAAGATCATTAAGTTCCAGGCCAGCCTTGGCAACTTAGTGAGAACCTGTCACAAAATAAGAATAAAAAAATCTGGGGATATAACTCAGTGCTAAAGCACCTTGGGTTAAAACCTAAGTACCAAAACAACAACAACAACAACAACAACAACAACAACAACAAAAGAACCAACCCAACAACATATCCTTCTTGAATAGCCTTGCTTATCTTACTTATATCAACAAGCACCATCAACTAACTGGGAGAACTTTGGAAATGGAGGCTCTCAGGCCCAGCCCAAGATTTTGAATCATTTTTTTCTCACTTAAAAAAATCCTAGGTATTATTAACAATAAAACCCCTAAGACTGCTCTAAAAAATAAAACCTACTACTAAAATAAAATTTGAGAAGACAGATGGTACATACCTCAGTGGTAGAGAGCTCTTGTCTAGCCTGGTGCAAGATCCTGGGTTTAACTGCCAGCACACATCCCCACCCCCAAGAATTGTTCTAGACCCTAAAGCAGTACTGTAGTATTATCCAACAGAAACATAAAGCAAGCTACACAAGTAGTTTTAAATGTCCTGGTTATCATATCAAATCTGAAAAAGGAAAAGTTAATTTTAACAATAATTCAAATTAATCCAATAAAAGGGGGTTGGTTTGTAATATAAAATCAATAAGATATTTCATATTTTTATCATATAAAATATTGAGGTGATGTGATTTAAATAAGGTTTTATATAAAGGTAGTAATATGATCCAACTTAGAAATTAGAACATTTGATTTCACCCACCGAGTCAATAAAACCTACAATTTTTTGAATTATATCCAGAATACTTTAATAGTTGTCAGAACAGCTATCTTCTGGAAGCAAATTTTTCTTGGATCCTGAGTCAAATTTTGAGTTACATATATAAAACATATATACATAAAACTTTAATATCAGTAAATTAATACTTTCAAAATTACTTAGAGGGAAATTTCTTTGTGACTTGAAAAAAACTAACAATACAGAAGTAGGTGTTTTAAGTAACCAAATTCATGCCTACTTACCAGGAGCTCCACCATCAGGCTCCAAAGGGTTCCTGGGCCCCTGCGAGAGGTAAACTGGAAAGAGATGACCAGTGCACCAGCCATGAGCCTCCTTTGGAATCACCAAAAGTCTTGTAGGTTGTGAGGTGTTTCTTAATAAATAACTGAAACGCAGGTGGTACCTAACCTATAAGATAAAAATAGGAAGACAATAATTTCTGTGAGATACTAAAATTAAGCAAAAATGATTAAAGTTTGGAGGGCAATGCTACATGATTATACGACAAAGGTCTACCTTCAGTATCAAATGTCGTGAGGGTTTATAATGCCAGAAATTTAAGTTAAGCTTGTTAATAATCACTTACCCACAGCAGATATACAGAAGACATATAACCAAATTCCTATTCTCTTAAAATCCAAAAGTTCTACTCTTGAAACACAGCTAATCTCATCAAAGTGGCTGGTTATATTTTAAAAGTTCTTCAATACTTGCACATGTACCTGTTTACCCTTTTATAACTTTTTGTTATTTCCATGGTCTCACAGTAACAGAGGTCTTCTCTATCTCTACCCTTCTCCCAAAGATGAATCAGAATTAAAGATAAGAGGTTCTATTATCAAGGAGAGCTATTTGTGAGGATTGGCTAGAACTGAAGCACTCATATGGGCAGTCACCATGTCAATCCAAAAGGACAGTATGTACAAATGTTTCCTTTATCTTTCTCACTTTTCTTCTATTTCTTTATTTTACATGGCTGGCACTTGGGTCTCCTTGGTTGGCACTGAGGAACTTTTTCCCGTGTCATTTCCAGACTTACTCTCAGGCTCTAGAGTTCTTGGATGTGAAGTGGGACCTATCCCACATTGAAGTAGCTTCAGCAAGTTACTTTCTTTTTTCTCCCATAGCGCTGGATTAGTGGACCTGTAAGAAGTTTGAGGTGGACCTTCTTGACAGTCTTTGATCTAGGAATTTGACCAAGTTATTTCTCTTAAAATCTGTTTCTATTTCCTGTTAATCAGCACTAAACCTCAGACTTGGACATGGTCTTTGGGATGATAACAAGACTGTCAGATCTGTACACATTACTTTGGTTATTGGCCATTCAATGTGATCTGTATGTAAGACACAGTCTATTCTAAAATGATTCTGCAAGTTTGGAGCCAAAGCTCTAGTTATGATAATATAAGTTCTAATAGAAGGTATAAATTACTATACACCTAAGCCACATGATACATACTGACATATATGTTGGTTCATAGTTGACTAAAATGTACTTATGCAGTACATGACTGTACCAGCAACAGTCGTTAAAAAGATCATACTCCACGACCAAGTGATATTTATCTCTGCGATGCAACGTACACAAATAATTTAATGTGATATACCTCATTAACAGAATGAAGGATAAAGATTAACCATTTTAATGGATGGAGAAAATAATTTGATTAAATTCAATAGTGTTTCATGATAAAAACTCCCAGTAGGTATGGAAGGAATTTACCTGATAAAAAGCCACATACAAAATAAAAACAAAAACCCTAGGCCAACATCATACTAAATGATGACAGACTACTCCTCTAAGATAAGAAACAAGGCAAAAATGCCCATTCTCGTCTGTTCAAACCAATGTCCATCCACAGATGAACTAAGCAGGAAAAGGTGATACGTATGTATACAGTGGAGTATTATTCAGCCTTGAAGAAGAAAATCCCACTATTTTTTTTATTAGTTGAATATGGACTTAAAATTGAGGGGGAATCATAATCAAACAAACTGTATATTTACACAGTTAGCCAAGGCTGATGCCATGTCATGGTTTCCACCGTTGGGATACCCATGGTTCTATGGAAAATCCCACTATTTATGACAAGAAGGATGAAGCTAGAGGACATGCTCAGGAAAAGAGCCAGTCACCTCATAGAAAGAGAGAATGAAAGGTAACTGCTAGGTTCTGGGGGGAAAGGGAAATGAGGATCACAGTTCAACAGGTCTGTTTCAGATATAAAGATGAATAAATTCCAGATATCTACAGTAGAACATTCTGCCTACAGTTATTAATAATTAAAAAGCTACCCTCTTAATGAGAGGCTTTAATCTTTTATGCAGTGTTCCTACCACAACTACAAAAGTCCAAAAAGAAAATATAGGGACATCTAGATGCTCAAGTTAAACTGCTAAAAAACAAAAGCAAAAGAAAAAAAAATTTTTTTTTAAAACCAACCAGAGAGAAAAATACACATTGCATATGACTTCTGATTTCTCATAAAAAATAATGGTGGATGTTCTTTTTAGTGAAGGAAAGAAAGACAACCCAGAATATTCTGTGTTAAGTGAAAGTATCCTTCAAAAATGACATTTTCAGATAAACCAAAGCTAAGGAAATTTATCACCAGAAGATCTATACTTTAAGAAATGCTAAAGGAAGCTTTTCAGATGAAAGGAAATGACATCAACTGGAAACTCAAACATGAAAGATAAAGAGCATTAGAAATGGAATAAGGCAAATAATAAAGATCACTTCTACATTAAAGACTTAAATATCAAAAGCCCAACTTTAAAAATTTTGAAAGAAAACATAAATATCTCATTGACTCTTGAATAAGAGTCCTTAAGACATAAAAATGACAAAAGACTTATTTAAAAATATGTTAATAAAAAAGCAAAGAATCCAACAGAAAATAGTTCAAGGACATTCTGAAAGGGAATTCAAAGGAAGATAAAATACACACGATTAGTATGTATGAGACAGATATTCAACCTCATTAGTAAGTAGGAAAAAGCCTAAGATATCTGGGAATAACAGTAGTCAAATACTGTCATACCTTGCAAGCTGTAATTGCATTCTTGGGTATACTTACCCAAGAAATGCTAGCACACACGTAGAAGCACATTGGGAGGCATTTCTAAGAAAAATTTCAACACATTAGCTTCGATACTAACAGGAGAATGGACAGTGATATATCTTAACAAATCTTAATAAATGGATTTTTTACAGAAATAAAAGGTTACAGATGTATTCAACATGAATGAATTTTAGGAATTTCAGGATAATTTTAAAAGTAACTACATACTGTAAGATGTCTATTTTCTAGAGTTCACTAAAGTATACATTAATTGGAAATAGCTACCAAAAAAAGCTAAGAAGTGGAAAACAGAATTTATATATTTTATCATTAGTTAAATAAAAGAACTACCTGGGTATAAACTAACAAAACATGAACAGGCTGGGGCATGGTGGCACATGCCTATAATCTGAGAGGCTAAGTAAGGCAGGGGGCATGATGAGTTCAAAGCCAGCATCAACAACTTAGCAAGGCCCTGAGCAACTTAGTGAGACCCTGTCTCAAAATAAAAAATAAAGGGACTGGTGATGTGCCTCAGTGGTTAAAGGCCCCTCGGTTCAGTCCCCAGTACCAAAAAATAAAACAAATAAAATATGAACAGGGTCAATATGCTAAAAACTACAGAAAAGAATGAATGTCTCAAACCCCAAATAAACAGAAGAAAAGATCAGAGCAGGAATATACAAAATTAAGAATGCAAAACATTTAAATGATCAATACAAAAGTTGTTTTTTAAAAAAAGCAAAACTGACAAACCTCTAGTTAGACTAAAGAGAAGATAAAGAAAATCAGTGATGAGAAATTAACAATTGATAACATAAAAATACAAAGATCCAGAAGATAATAAAATGAACAAGCATATGACAACATATTGGAAAACCAAGAAGTGGATAAGTTACTAGACACACAACCTATCAAGACTTACATAAGACAGAAAAATCTAAAGAGATCACTGACAAGTTTTCAGATGTATATATATATATATATATATATATATATATATATATATTCATAAACACATACATGCACATGCATTTACCCGAGACATTCTAAGTTTATGAACTGGAAGAATTAGTATTGTTAAAAATGTTCATACTACCCAACATGATCTATGCAATCAATGTAATCCTATCAAAATATCAAAAACATCCAGGTATGGCTGCACACACCTGTAATCCCAGTCTGGAGGCTGAGGCAGGAGGATCACAAGTTCAAAGCTAGCTTCAGCAATTTAATGAGGACCTGAGCAAATGAGACTCTGTCTCAAAATAAAAAAAGTGGTTCAGTGGTTAAGTGCCCCTGGGTTCTATCCTTGGTACAATAAACAAACAAACAAACAAACAAACAAAACCCTATTGCGACGGTGATGTTTAAATAGAAGCCCAAAGAGAAGAACTCAATCATACCCCAATGCAGACCTAGGAAAACTACCAAAGCAGCACTAAAAATCACATATTGACCAAAGAAGCCAAATAAAGAAACCAGAAATATGGTCATTTATTTGCAGCCAGATGACTTTTTAACAAAGAATCCAAAAAACATATAATATGGAAAGGACCGTCTGCAGTTAACCATTCTAGGCAAACTGGCTACTGATATGCAGAAAGAAGCAGTCCTGGGGCTGGAGTGGTGGCTTGGCAGTTACAGCGCTTGCCTGGCATGTGTGAGTGCGGGAGTTCAAACCTCAGCACCACATACACATTGATGTGTCAGAGCAACAAAAGCCAAATGAAAAACTAAATAAAATTGTTTCTTTCTTTCTCTCTCTGTCTCTTAAAAAAAATAAAAGAAAAAGAAAAATGGAGTCCTTTCTCTCATCATATAGAAAAATCATCTCAAAATGAATCAAAGACTTAAGTGTAGTACCCAGAACTTACAAACAGCATAAAATATAGATAAAAGCTTCAGGAAATTGGTATGAGCACATATGTACAGAATGAGACTCAATTTCTCTCCTGCACAACTCAAAGTGGATCAAAGACCTAGCAATTAGTCCAGAAAATCTGCAACTACTAGAAGACAGTGTAGGCCCAACTATCCAGCATGTTGGCTCAGGATCTGACTTTTTAATAAAATTCCCCAAGCACAAGAAGTAAAATTAAAAATCAATAAATGGGATGGCACCAAATTGAAAAGCTTCTTCATAGCAAAGGAAACAAGAGTGTGAAGACAGAACCCACAGAATAGGAAAAAAAATCTTTGCTACCAGCACCTCAGATAAGGCACTAATATTGAGGATATACAAAGAACTCAAAAAACTTAAAACCGAAAACACAAATAACCCAATTAGTAAATGAACAAAAGAACTAAACAGGCCCTTTCAAAAAGCAACAATGCAAATGGTCAATAAATATAGAAAAAAAGTCCAACATTTCTAGGAATTAGAGAAATGCAAATCAAAACTACATTGAGATTTCATCTCACTCCACTCAGAATGGCAATTATCAAGAATATTAACAACAATAAATTTTGGAAAGGATGTGGGGAAAATTCACAATAGCTAAATTCACAATTCACAATAGCTAAGCTATGGAACCAACCAAGGTGCCCTTCAACAGATGAATGGATAAAGAAACTGAGGTATATACATACAATGGAGTATTACTCAGACATAAGAAGAATGACTTTATGGCATTGTCTGATGAACAGATGGAACTCAAGATTATCATGGTAAGTGAAATTAGCTAGTCTCAAAGAGTCAAAGGTTGAAGGTTGTCTCTGATATGCAGAAGCTAACCCAAAATAAGGAAAGGATCAGAGGAATAGAAAAAAGGGAGGGAAACGGAGGAAGTGATGAGATAGGGAGAGGTTTGTGGAATGAATCACACTTAACTTTCCTATTTGTAAATAATAGAAAGATCAGTAGAGAGAAGAGAACGGAGGTGGTGGTGGGGTGGGGAGGGGAAATACTGGTAATGGAATTGGAATAAATCATTCTCCATACTTTTATAATTGTACCTTCAGGTAGTTCTTGTTCTGAGATGGAGGCCTAAGTCAGACAAAGTACCTAACAGATAAGAGTCTGTCAGCAGTCAAAGTTACCTCATAGTTAATAATTGACTGGGGAGAACATGAAGTTAGGGGAATAATTCTATAAAATGGGTCCACTGTGCTGACTTCCACATGCTTTCTTTTCCAAGAATCAATTTACCTGTTTAAGTGGACAGGATATGTTATATTCCTCTGCAAACGACCTGTTACCTGCAGGAGAAATACAGGCCCAAAGTAATTTCGATAAGAACACAAATTACCCTTACCCTGAAGCTGTATGTGTGTAAGGATAATTTCTCCAAACCATAAAAACTATAACAATGTATGGTTAAGAACCAATTAGTAGGAGATTGAATAATCCCCTATTAAACGAAGAATGCATCCAAGAAGACATGAAAGAAGTAATCCAAAAATTCTTGGAAGAGAACGAAAATGAAGACATAACATATGGTAACTTCTGGGACACCATGAAAGCATTCCTAAGGGGAAAATTCATAGCATTGAGTGCCCACATCAAAAATGAAGAGAGATCCCACATCAAAAATGAAGAGAGATCCCAAATAAATAAGCTTACACTTCATCTCAAAGCCCACCAAAAGGAAGAACAATCTAACCCCAAACCAACAGAATACAGGAAATAATCAAGATCAGAGCTGAAATCAATGAAATTGAAAACAAAAAAACAATAAAAAGAATTGATGAAACAAAGAGCTGGTACTTTGAAAAAATAAACAAGATAGACCCCTAGCAGATCTAACCAAAAGAAGGAGAGAAATGAAACAAATCGATAAAAACTCCAATGAAAAGGGAATCATAACCACCGACCCCAAGGAAGTCCAACAAATTATAAGATCGTATTTTGAAAACCTATACTCCTCCAAATTTGATAACTTGGAAGAAATGGATATATTTCTTGACACATACAACATCCCTAAATTGAATCAGGAGGATACTGAATTCCTAAATAGCCCAATCACAGGCACTGAAATCCAGACTGCAATTAAAAGTCTACCAAAGAAGAAAAGCCCAGGACCAGATGTCTCCTCTGCTGATTTTTACCACACTTTTGAGGAGGAACTAACACCTCTCCTTATTAAGTTATTCCAAGAAATTGAAAAGGAGGGAATGCTCCCATCCACTTTTTATGAAGCAACCATAACTCTGATACCAAAACCTGACAAGGATACATCAAGAAAAGAAAACTACAGACCAATATCCCTTATGAACTTAGATGCAAAAATCCTTAATAAAGTACTAGCAAACCATATTCAAAACTTATCAAGAAAATAATCCATCAAGATCAAGTGGGCTTCATCCCAGGAATTCAGGGCTGGTTCAACATATGCAAAACAAACATAATTCATCACTTAAACAGATTCAAGGACAAAATCCATATGATCATCTCACTGGATGCAGAAAAGGCCTTTGATAAAATCCAGCACCCTTTTATGTTCAAAACTCTAGAGAAGATAGGATTCAAAGGATCATTTCTGAACTTTGTTAAGGCTATATGTGCTAAACCCTCAGCTAGTATAATACTAAACGGAGAAAAGCTGAAAGCATTTCCACTAAAATCGGGAACAAGACAAGGCTGTCTGCTCTCACCACTTTCATTCAGTATTGTTCTTGAGACCCTAGCTGGAGCAATAAGGCAAGAGAAAGAAATCAGAGGGATAAAAGTAGGAAGAAAGGAAGTTAAACTCTCTCTTTTTGCTGATGACATGATCCTATATCTGGAAGATCCAAAAAACTCCATCAGTAAACAGCTTGAACTCATAAGTAGATTTAGCAAAGTGGCAGGATACAAGAGCAACACGCATAAATCAATAGCTTTCCTATATACTAATAATAATAGGACTGAAGAAGAAGTCAGGAAATCAGTCCCTTTCAAAATATCTTCGAAAAAAATAAAATACTTGGGAATTAATCTTACAAGGGAAATCAAAGATCTCTACAACGAAAATTATCGAACATTGAAGAATGAAATCCAAGATGACCTAAGAAGATGGAAAGATGTCCCATGCTCTTGGTTAGGCAGAATTAATATAAATGGACATTCTCCCAAAAGCTTTATATAGATTTAATGCTATCCCTATAAAGAAACCTATGTCATTCTTTAAAGACATAGAAAAAGCAATTCTCAAATTCATTTGGAACAATAAGAAACCTAGAATTGCCAAAACACTACTAAGCAAGAAAGATGAAACAGGCGGTTTTGCCATACCTGATCTAAAACTATACTATAGAGCCATAGTAACAAAGACAGCATGGTACTGGTATCAAGATAGGGAAGAAGACCAATGGAATAGAATAGAAGACCCTGAAACAAACCCTCAAATCTTTAAACATCTGATTTTTGACAAAGGGGGACAAAATATTACATGGAGAAGTGACAGCCTCTTCAACAAACAGTTCTGGACAAACTGGTCATCCACTTGCAGAAAGTTGAAATTAGACCCATATTTTTCTCCTTGCACAAGAATCAAATCAAAATGGATCAAGGAGCTATGAATTAAACCAGCTACCTTGCAACTGATAGAAGACAAATTGGGTCCAACACTTCAGCATTTGGGAGTAGGCAAAGACTTTCTCAACATGTCTCCAAAAGTGAAGGAAGTAAAGTCATAAATCAGTGAATAGGATGCCATAAAGCTAAAAAGCTTTTGTACTGCCAAGGAAACAATCAAAAGAGTCAAGAGGTTTCCTACGGAAATGGAGAGAATCAAGGGCTATGATTCCTCTGACAAGGGTCTCATATCCAGAACCTACAAAATCCTCAAAAATCTCAACTACAAAAACACAAACAACCCAATTAATAAATGGGCCAAAGAACTAAATAGAAACTTCTCACCAGAGGACATTGATCAAGCCAATGAATACATGAGAAAGTGCTCTAAATTTCTAGTAATCAGAGAAATGCAAATGAAAACCACATTAAGATATCACCTTATGCCAGTCAGAATGGCAAAGATGAAGAAAATAAACAATAATAGATGCTGGAAGGGATGTGGAGAGATAGGCACACTAACACACTGTTGGTGGAGCTGCAGACTGGTACAGCCCCTCTGGAAAGCAGTGTGGAGAATCCTTAAAAAACTAGGGATGAGCCCACCATACGATGCTGCTATTCCACTCCTGGGAATCTTTCTAGGGGATTTAGAATCAGCACATTATACTGACACAGCAATATCTTTGTTCATAGTAGCTCAATTTACTATTGCTAGGCTATGGAAACAACCCAGATGTCCCTCACTGGATGAATGGATCCAAAAACTGTGGTACATTTACACCATGGAATTTTACACAGCAATTAGAAACAATGATATTGCAGCCTTTGAAGGTAAATGGATGGCTATGGAAGAAATTATGCTGAGTAAAATCACCTTAAAATCAGAGAACTAATGGTTGATTGTCTCCACTCATCTGTGGAGGTTGGGACTAGACCCTGGCCAGGGAGAAAGTTGGTCTATTACCACCTGTTAAATCCAGAAAAGGTGTAATGTTATATACAACATAATACTTTTTTAGAGATATTGTGGGAAGGGGAAGGGAGGGATAAGAGTGGGTAATTGGGGAGGGGCACTCCTGGGAGTAATTGTAATATCCAGAATCTATACACATTTTATATTATTTTGTTAAAAACTTGTATGGTTGTTCAAAAAAAATTAAAAAAAAAAAGAACCAATTAGTACTGATCAGCATGGGCCAAGGTGACCCAGAGCACGAGTGGCAGTGTGTACTTAAAGTATGATGTTATCTTGCTGTTGGTAAAAAGTCAAAAGAGGTGGACCCTCAGTGAGTCTATGGAAATTTTTCTGAGATTCCCCTCAAAAATGGGAATGCAGGAGAGGCATGTTGTCCATCTCCTCTGAGTGTCTCCTTTCCCTTTTCCTATCCTTTCAATAAACTCATAACTCTGAGCAATATGTCTGAAATCTTTCTGACCTGATTGCAAGAATCAGGGTTTGAAGGGGGTCTTCAAATTGCCTCAGTTTCTTGGAAGGCCCCAACCTTGTAACAATAAGAAAACTCAAATCTCTTGATTGCAAAACTTACTACAAAGCTGCAGTAATCAAAATAGTGTGGTATTGGCATAAAGACAAACATATAAACAAATGGCATAAAGATCCCAGAAATACACTGTGACTACATATTACTTCAAAAGATATACAAATGGCCAATAATCACATGCAAACGATGCTCAATATCTTACCAAGGGGGTTAGGAGAAGGGGGACAAGGATTTATCTATTATTTAATCAGAGTTTAAAGTGGGATGACAAAAGTTTTTGAGAGTGATGATGGTTGCACAGCAATATGAATGTATTTAATACCATGGAACTGTACATTTGAAAATGATTAAAATAGTAAAGTTTGTTTTTTATCACAAAAGAACTGTCAGTAAAAGAAAATTATTTTTACTTGGAAAATACATTTACTTTACACTTTACCATCTCTGAAACAATGCACAATATTATGCAAAGATGGAAATATGAACGAAGACAACATAATCTAGTGGCAGAACTAGGAGGAAAACAAAAAAATTAGGTGATAATACTCCCCAATTTTAACTTTGTCAATGAAATCTATATGGAAACTAACAAGACTTCTAAACAAAGAAAACTAGACGGAAGTATGAAGTAAGCATGAAGTTAAGACTAACATGAAGTAAAATCTATTATCTCATTTGCAATGAAAATATTTGAAGAAATAATTGGCTAAAGTTTGCAAAATTTGATGAAAAATATCAATTTATACATTAAGAATCCAGATTAGAAAAATTAACTCTGTGACTTGAAAATAAAAGCAGGGATTGAAATAAAATGCTTTAAAAACAAGTATACCTATTTTGGTATCTTGATGGGGATTGCATTGAATCTGTACAGGGCTTTGGACAGAATGACCATTTTAATTATATTGATTCTGCCTAACCAAGAACATGGAATATTTTATATCTTCTCAGGTCTTCTTCAATTTCTTTTTAAAATGTTCAATAGTTTTCATTATAGAGGTCTTTTATATCATTTGACTAATGCCCAATTATTTTATTCTGAGGTTACTGTGAATGGGATGGATTTCCTGATTTCTTCTTCAGCAACATTGCTGCTGGAGTATAGGAAGGCTATTAATTTATGAGTGTGGATCTTGTACCAGCCACTTTATTAAATTCTTTTATAAGCTCCAGAGGTCTTCTGAGAGAGCTTTTTGGGTCTTTGAGGTATAGGATCATGTCATCAGCAAACAGAGATAGCCCGACTTCCTCTTATTAATGAGTTCCTTTGATATCCTTCTCTTGTCTGATGGCTCTAGGTAGCATTTTGAGGACTACATTGAGTTAAGAGTGGTGAAAGTGGAAAACCTTGTCTTGTACCCAAATTTAGTGGGCATGGTTTCAGTCTTTCACCATTAAGTATAACGTTGGTTATGGGTTTGTCATAAATGGCCCTTACAAAATTAAAGTACGTTCCTTTGATCCCTATATTCTCCAGAGTTTTGAGCATAAATGGGCAATGAATTTTATCAAAGGCCTTTTCTGCATCAATTGAAACAATCCTATGGTTTTTGTCTTTAATTCTGTTTAAGTGGTGAATCACATTTATTGATTTGTGTATGTTGAACTAGCCTTGCATTCCTGGAATGAAGCCCACTTGATCATGATGTATTATCTTTTTGATGTGTTTTGGATGCAATTTGCTAGAATTTTATTAAGGATTTTTGTGTCTAAGTTCATCAGGGACATTGTCTGTAGTTTTCTTTATTTGATGTCTTTGTTGGATTTTAGTTTCAGGGTTATATTTGCCTTAATAAAAGTATTTGGGGGGATTCCAAAATGGTGAGCTGCAGGAAGGCTACTTTTCATTTGGCATGATTCATGACCGGATGAAAAAACTCCAGGACAGATCCATTGCTACGAGGTGCGTTTTGGGAAAAATCATCACTGGAACACAGTGCTAGTTAGGGGAGGTTTTTAGTTGTTTTTTTTTTAGGATCAGAGATTTGGGTGCAGCAAGTGGAAAAGAGGGATTTTTTCTGTCCCAACCAGGACACAGCAGCTGCAGCTGTGACCATTATTGCTCCCAATCAGCAAGGTAGTAGGGGAGGAGCTGAACCATAATGTGCAATCCAATCTGCCACGGAGAAGCTGAGTTATATAAGGAATTGTGCATTGGGCTCAACTAGAGACATCCCTACTGTGTAAGGGGAGAACAGTATCTCTCAGCTGCCTGAGTAAAAGTGAAAATCAGGAGTCTTTTGAAACAGATTGCCCAGCAGGAACAAGTTGGCAGTTCAGAGCAGGCTACCCTTCAATTGTGCCAGGAGCCAACCACAGTTCAGTGGCTGAACCAAGAAGAGGTGACATGGGACAGGTCCAGTTCTCATTTTGCTCCGGGGGATTTGGGTTTGTGGAGTAGAGGAGCCTTGCTCAGCCCTGTTTACCCCCAACCCCAGCTGGAAGGCTCATGTGGTAAGCTAACAGCAAGAGACCTCAGTCTGAGCTCAAAAATCCTGGATGGACAGGCAGTGCAACCAGGAGAAGGAGCATTGAAAGCATTTCAACCCCCTACACACATAAAAGCCTTAAGACTGCTGAGTTTCAGATCCCCAGGGAGGCTGGCAAAGACTAGCCCTCAGGACATTCCTTAATCTGATCTGTTCACAGATATCTCCACCTAGAAATCCCAGGAGTATGAGGACATGCAGTACTGTATTTAAGATCGCATAATTATAGACTGAGAGACCCTGCTAACAAAACTCAGGCAAACAGTGAACATCTGCTCCCAAAGCATAGAGACAACCTCAGTAACCATATTTCCAAGTTTTCAGTAAAAATAATTAAAAAAATTTTTTTCCTTTCTTCCCTGTTTTTCACGTGTATTTGAGTGCCAACTGGGTTTTTTTCTTCTATTCTGTTTCATTTTTGCCTTTGTTGGGATTTTCTCAGTTGACTTTCTGTATTTTTTCTTTTCTTCTTCTCTTTTTTTCCCTCTTGTCTCTTCTGTCTATCCTTTTCCTGCCTGCTGAGGGGTGGGATTTTGTTCAGTTCATTTAGTGTTTGAAGTATATTGTGCCCCACCTGCAAAATTTTCCTGCACTTGATTCTACCTTTTTATGCTATTCCCCCAAATCTTATTAATATCTCTTTAACCCTTCCTCTATTTTGCTACATCTGTCTTTTCTTCCTCTGGGTTTTTTTTTCTTTTTCCAGCAAATCCTTCACCACCTCTACTTTCTTTGTGTTCATGCGTGGATAACACAACCTCCTAACTTCCTCTTACATTCCCTTCTCTCTCTGGCTTCCAATTAGTTTATACCATTTGACCCTCACCCCCAATCAATAATGCTGGCCATGAATGCCAAACTCAAGAACTGTATGCTTGGAAGCCTGACAGAAGTGATAGTTACATACTAGTGTCGCCAAAAGTAATGGCTAACACTACCATTCGTTTCATAGGTGGAATTTAACATTGTGATATAGCCGGTACTAAGTAACCAATTTAATATTGTTTAAACTTTCCTTAAAACACCCCAACTCAAGTAAGGGATAAGACAAAAACTCCCAATCTAACAGCAAAGACCCAAAGAGAAACAACCAGATAGGGATCTCAGGCCAGGGATTTGCTTCAATTTAAGGAGTGAGAAGAAGCCTGAGCAGACCCCACTCCACACCTCTACTTCTTAGCTTCAACAACACAGTTGGCTGCCCAGGTATCCCACCAGATGCCAAGTCTTGAGTTCTGGAACCTTGACCCAAAAGGTGCAACAAAACAAGACCCCAGGCAGAAATAGTTTTCTGGAAGGAAGCAGTTATCAGAGAGGTGATATCTGATCCAAACCTTGATGTGTAAGGAAGAAGAACCCAGAGACTTGTCTTGCTTCCACACAGGGAACCCTACTTCAAAGATCCAGAAGAAGCTTCTCAAAGATGAAGAATCAAACTAGAAGAGGCTCACCTCAAACCCACAACTCTCCTAGAAGGAGCCCACAGTCAGGGAGCAGGATGAAAATCTAGAACAAATTATCAATGATCTGATAACTATAAGGAACAATCAACGAAAAGATTTAATGAAGGGAGTAAGTGAGCAAAGTTAAGAGTTGAGAAACTCTATTATCAAAGAAATAGACATACTCCAAAAGGAAGTAACAGAGCTAAAATTTACATTCAATGACATGAGAGGAATCATGGAAGATTTTAAAAATAGACTAACTTCTGTAGAAAACAAAACCTCAGGTATTGAAGAAAGAACTTCTGACAGTGAGGACAGGCTGCGCAAGCTTGAGTGCACAGATGACAAAAAGAAAAATAACTCACAGAACATGAGAAGAATTTTTGAAATGTCTGGGATGAAAATAGAAGAAGCAATATAAGAATAATTGGGATACAGGAAGAAACTGAAATGCAAATGAATGGTATGTGAACATCCTCAATGAAATAGTAAAGAAAATTTTTCCCATATAAAAATGGATTCAGATGTACTCATCCAAGAACCTTACAGGACACCTAATAGGCCTAATCAAATGAGAAACTCACCAAGACACATCATATTCAAAATGTACAACAGGGAAATCAAGGAAAGATTATGAAAAGTGGCAAAGAAGAAACACCAAATCACATTCAGAGGCAAACCAATAATAATTACCTCTGACTTTTCAGCTCAGACTCCAGAAGTCCATGGAGGGAGATCTTTCAACATCTGAATAACCACAACATGCAGCAGAGAATACTATACCCAGCAAAACTCAGCATCAAATTTGAGGGGGAATAAGAACTTTTCATGATAAGATCAAACTGGCAGCATTCATGAACAGAAAACCAGCTTTACAAAGAATCCTCAAAGATAAACTCCAGATAGAAGAACATGCAAACACTACTAAAAACCCAAAACAGGAAATTCAATAAAGGTACCTGCTATTGATAGCCAACCAAGACGGCATAGAACTTACTAATAAAATGCAATGACTATGAACCGCAAGCACATTTCTATTCTAACACTGAATGTGAATGGTCTCAATGCACCACTCAAAAGACACAGATTAGCAGATTGGATCAAAAAACAATATCCAACAATATACTGCTTACAAGAGATCCATCTTACAGCCAATGACAACCATAGATTGAGGGTGAAAGATTGAAAAAAAAAATCTACCATGTGTATGGTCCAAGGAAGGAAGCTGGTGTTGCAGCTTATATGTGACAAAGTAGATTTCAAACATAAATTAATCAGAACAGATAAAAAAGGCCACTTCGTATGAGTAAATGGAACAGCAGGAAGATATAACCACAGTAAATATATACTCTCCAAACAACAATGCTCCCAAATTTTTGAATAAATTACTCCATGACATAAAACAACTTGAGGACCTCAACACAATAACACTGGGAGACTTCAACACTCCATCTCCAATAGACACATCATCAAAGCAGAAAAACAATAAAGAAATCTCCAACCTAATCAACTCCATAAATCAAATGCTGTATTGATTGAGGGGTGAGAGTGGTCCCTGTCAACTGACTGGGTCCAAATTAGTTCCTCTTTTCCACTTGCTACACCCAAGTCTCTGAGTCACTGATCTCCCACTGATCCGTGCTGTGCTCAGCAAATCTTTTCCAATACGTGCACCTTGCAGGAAGGTAGCTTTCCGGTGTTTCTTCCTTTCAGGTCAAGGACAGTGCTCGAGTGTGACTTGCTTGCCATCCAAAATTTTCTGTTGCCTTCCAGATATATTTTTTAATAGCCTTCCTATAGCACACTTTCCCCTCTTTCCATAGCACTTTATTACAATTAGTAATGTATGATACTTAGAAATCTCATTAGTAATAATATCTCATTTGTCTCTCCCTGTCCCTACACCAGAATAACAACTCCATGAGATCAAGATCTCTGAATTTATAGTGTCTCCAAGAACACAGAAGATGCTCAATTAATGAAATGAATTCAAGCCACTGAATGCATAATATGCCAAACTACTAGAAGATTTTAACAGATTACCCAGACAA
Source organism: Aplodontia rufa (assembly GCA_004027875.1). Lineage (NCBI taxonomy): Eukaryota > Metazoa > Chordata > Mammalia > Rodentia > Aplodontiidae > Aplodontia > Aplodontia rufa. The sequence goes on from PVKS010004601.1 coordinate 22,066, forward strand.
ATGTTAATGTCACAGCCTGCCACCAGGTCCATTTTCCTTGATGTTCAAGATATCTGCAGATGTTCTATCCCCTATCATTTTGTTGCCACATTTACTCTTTTACTCCAATAATTATAAAACTTCAGGCAAGTTCAAAGTACTCTCTCCTTAGAAAAAATATTGAATCCACGACTTAAACTACCTAGAACATAGTTAATCATACCAAAACTTTTGCTTCTGGTAGAGATCCTGTTAGAATAAGTTACTTAATTAGTGAGGCAGTGGCAGCTCTGAAAATTAAATCTTTATTATAACCCTGGGAGCCTTTTAAGTTAAGACTTCCTCACCTCAAGTGGCAAAGGGTCCTTGGTGTGTACAAAGTGATGGTCAAACACAACCGCAGCCAACACATTATCAGAGTCCTTATCATATTTAATGTACTCTTCAAAGTCTTTCTCTGAAGTAAAGCCATGAACTATAGGAAGATAAAATCCAAGCAGAAGGCTTTCAGCATAAAGACTTTCAGCATATTTGATGTTGTGAGGGAATGGGGCACATCAAATGTCTTTACAGGGATAAGAAATCTGTTTAGTCTGACAAGGGATGGTTAAAGTTCATAGTTCTCTGAAGTGCTGTAAAATTCGTCACTTGTGAAGTTAACTTCCACTGGAAGAGTTTCAATTCTAGTCTTTTGGGAAGAACCACCCCCTGTTGATCTTATCACCACAGAGAAGACATAAGATCCAAGGAAGGATCCTCACCAATAATTTGGACAGATTTCCTCATTATATGGGTTATTATATCCTAATTTATAATTGTAGTTATTATGTAATTAATTCTTAGTTTGCTTAACATTATGAAGGTTAAGAATAAGCTAAATTTAAATAGTAACTTAATTGCCATAAAGAATGTTCATAACTCCTTACTTTTCAATGTATTGCTGAAAGTTTGTTGTACCATTGCAATAAGACTGTTTACTGCTTCACTGTTGGAAGGGACATAAACCAGTTCCCAGTTTCTTTGCTTGCTGGTATTAAGGAAGTAAGAAGGCAGATTACTGATGGATTGTTTTGCAAACACAAGCTCACCCATATTCTTTGTAGAAACAGAATTACGTAGTATCAAAAGAATAACAATGAAAAGTAGTTCCAACAAAAATTCCATAATGAGAAGAATCCATTGTCGTTTCTGAAACAATATGAAAAACCTAAGTACATAGTATGTCATTTCACATCTAGGTTTTATCCCATCCCCCTCCTTACTCCACAATTAATGTTCCCAAAACTAAAACCTAGTATCAGTACCTTCTTGCCAAATATTGTCTACCTTCTCATTACTTAGCTCCTACTCAAATCAGCCAACTCCCCAAAGATGTTTTCTGTTGCCAAGTGAGGAAGTACTTGAAAATTTCTGCTGTGGCAGAAGATGGTTTCTACCAGACTTCTTGCAGTTGTTACGATTTATCTGTTCTTTAGCCTATTTTGCCCAACCATTTCAATTTCTGTGGACGGTGCATCTTGTCTAATCAAACTTCTGACATTCCCACCCAATATTTATGTCCTCTTGAAACGCATATTCAAATGCTTGCCCCCAATTTCCTCTTATTTGGGATGTCCTTACTTTCTATCCTAACCTTTAATCCATATGGGTTTCTGGGCTTCCAACTACATATTCCAATCACCTAACAGTTTCATGATTCTACTGTGTGTTTTATTTTTGATGACCCAGATGCAAACAAATGATCCATATGACTTGGAATACAGAATGCCAGATCACTGTTTAATCATTGGGTTATTAAGTCTCTCCTATAGTTTTCAGATATGTACACTCACTTTTAAAGTAAAATTCTTCCAAAGAAGAAGTGTAAATTGCCCAAATTCCATTGTCATTCTTCTATTTGAAGAGGAAATTTGTCACTGGTAAAAGACAAAAGAGGAGAAACAGAATACCTAAGAAAATGTTAATTTGCTGAAATATCACAAATTTCATACTTTTAATTTTTATATTTATTCTTTAGTGCATGTATTCTTTTTTTAGAGAGAAGGATAGTGAGAGAGACAGAGAAAGAGAGAAACAACTTTTATTTAGTTTTTCACATGCCTTAGTTGCTCCAACACCCAGTTGTGTACGTGGTGCTGGGGTTTGAACCTGGGTCCTCGTGCTTGCCAGGCAAGCACCGAAACCCCTGAGCCACCGCTCCAGCCCAGTGCATGTATTCTTATATGTGAAATTAATACCTAAAAAGAATATAATTTTAACAAAGAAAAAAATAGCTGAAAAGGTCACTGTCTCCCACTTTCCATCCCCAAGGGAAGAAAAGAATTAGGCACAAAGTTTATTCAATAACCCCCAACTTGTGTTCAGTAAAATAACACCAAACCAAACCCCAATATTGTATTCATGCTTCTGCTATCTCTTCTAAAACACATACAATAAAATCTGACTTAAGTCTCCTATTTGGGAGGCTGAGGTGGGAGGATCACAAGTTTGAGACCAGCCTTGGCAACTTAGCCAGACTGTCTCAAAACAATAAAATAAAAAGGTGGTAGAGTGTCACTGGCTTCAATTCCTAGTACCACAAAACAAAATCTATTATTATGAAAGGCAACATAATTGGAAATGCAATCTTCTCAAATGTTAAAGTTCATTGGTTATGTATTAAAGAAAATTTTGAAAATTCCCCATCATTCCATGTTACATAAGGTTAAGCAATAATTCTGGCTGAAAACTGTTAGGTAGTAGCTAGCAATGAACAGTGAAATACTTGACAAGACCACAGGTTTACTCTTGAAGTTTGCTTTAAGCTACTGCCAAGGCAGATAAGCTGTGGAAAAACATTAGTATACAAATGTTGAGGATAAACAAAGGCAAAAGAGATAACGGGGAGAGAGAATGCCTCAAGATCATAGGATTTATGGGACTATCTCTTCACAGGACCCATAAAAGTTGAGATGAACCTAAAAGCTACTGGGGCCAGGTGTCTCCTACTAGCTCAGCAGGGGTATTCTTTAATAGTGCAGGTGCACTGACCCCAATGCCCACATTAACATGAGATTGACTTGTAAATGAACACCCCCGCCCCCCCAAATAGGATGGCCACCATGACAGTTCTGGAGAGAACCAACTAAGGTCAAAAACTCCACCACTAGATGTGGAGGAGTTGAATACCTGATTGTTGAACGCTGCTGAAGGAGGACCCCAATTTTATTTTTTTAATTTATTTTTTATTAGTGCATTATAGTTTTACATAATGTTGGGATTAGTTGTCACATATCCCTAAATGCACACAATTGAGCAATACAATTTGTTCAAAATCTCCCCCCATATCCCTCTACCTCCCTCCTCCCATGCCCTGATCTCCTGACCCCAATTTTCAAATCAACCATCAAACATTAATAAATTTGGAGACAGCATTGTGTCCTTTATCGTTCTCTGCTCAGAGACAGCGCACTCTTCTCTTGTGTGTTCTCTGCTTGAATCTTACTCTGCCTTTACTTTTCTTTCACCTACAATAAAATTCTCACATGACTTTTGGTGTCTGACTTTAAATTTTCTTTCGTTGGAACTGAGGTTTGGAGTTTTAGCTCCCTGAATTCCCAGTCATTCCATATTTTATAAGGTTAAGTTATAATTCTGGCTGAAACTACAAAGAATACTTACCTCTACAACAGTAGCTGGAAATATTCTGAGGGATAGTACATTTGCAGTTCCTATAGCTTGATAATCCTAAATAAGGTCTGCTTGGGTTATCCAAGACTGGTCTTGCTTGAATTACTCCTTTTATCACCTCATTTTCTTGATAGCATTTACCAACCTCTGTGTTTTTTTTGCCTATTATCATCATTACTAAAATGTAAGCCATGAGAGCAAGGCTGTCTTCAGTCTAGTTCTTCCCTGTATTGTCAGAGTTTGGCAGTGTCTGGCACAGAGCACTGTCAAGAGTGTGATGCTCTCCTGACACACATTCTCACATCATTTTTCTGCTATGGAACATAACTTTAATGTAGAGCATATCTAATATAACACTGAGGTGTAATCACACATTTTTATACTCACATTTTACAGTCTACTAGACTATTTCCAAGTGTTTTCAGAACACCTTTTCTGTTAAATTGACTTTTAAAAGGTCTTGAAATACAGTGTTTTTAAACTCTATATGTGCTTTTCATCTATCACAGGCAGCAGACTTTGAACCCTGGTCAGGGAGTGTGCCTTGGTATTCCTACCATCAAGTACAACGCCTGAAGAGAGAACAAATTTAAAAAATCTGTTGAGTTGCTTGAGGCAAAGATTTGAGTATACCTACCACTTAGTGTGAAGCTAGAAGTGAGAATACTGAACCTTTTGGAGACAGTGACTATTGTTATTGTGGATTTCTCAGGATAGTCCTGGTATGTAGCTTTCGTTCTGACATTTAAAAATTTCAGTTATAGAGTGGGCCAAGGAAAAGCTGTAAAGACAGACAAATGTGGATGAAATCCTTCTAAATTCTCTTCTTCAACTCAATTCTCCTAAAGGCTCCCATGAAAATCAGTTTTATGTAGTTATTTTCGTGATTCATTCTCCATGGACTGCCACTAAATTTTGCCATCCCCGCAAAGTTTGCTGTATCTATGTTTGCCGTTACTGCTGCTTCAACTTCATCCATGCTAATAATAATATCCTGAAAGCATATCTGTGATTATGGCAAATTTACATACACACAAACAAATCAAGAGATGGCGATGTGGCTCCGCACACGAGCATGTGGGACGTGGGGAGTGGATATCAGATGGTTGGCTAAAATACAAACTGCCGTTCCACTGCAAGCTGCATGAAAGGGAAGCTCTGGGGATCAGAATGGATTTGGATACCGGAGGGCAAGTCTTAATAGCAAGGGCGCTAAAAACTGAAGTGTTTCCAATGGCAATCTTGACCATTTTAAAAGCACTCCACAATTTCGCCAACATTTGTTAAACGCCCAAACTGTACCATAAGGCACACTGGGACAGAAAGGTGTCTCAAATGAACATTTTAAAACACTTGCGATGTTCATTCCAGAGTTATTAAAATTTCTAACCTTTAATAGAAATACTGAGTTTTCAAAGTGCATCTAACTGGAACTAAAAACTGTCGGATTCCTTGGTCTTGCTGCACTTTAAAATTCCATTTTAAACACATTTAAAGCCGAATAACTTATTTTGTTAATTACCGCATGTCAATTAATACACAAAACGATCTGCAGATGATGAAATTTGATCTCATGTTCAAAATATTATACTATGATCTTTAATTCACACCAGTCAGACTAAAGGGGAAAAAACTAATTTCAAAGTTTTCCCCAGCATTTCCAAAGCCGACCTAAGACTTCCCAGTTTTTACCAAGCTAGACGGCACAATTTCTGAGAAGCCGCTTTGGCCCCCAGCGACTCGGGGTCGGAGATGGGATGGCTGCGTGGAGGCGGCTGAAGCGAAGGAGGCCACTCACCGACTGCCGGGGACTCCGCGGCGACGACCGCCACCGCCGCCTGCTCCACAGTCTTTCGTTCCTCCTAGGCCCACAACCGCCACTGAACCGCAGCAGCGCGAGGCTCGCCCGCGCGGCGCCACCGCCCAACGGCCCCGGAGACACCCAAACGAGGTGGCGTCTCCCTCAGAACGCCAGGGAGGCATGAAATCCCCGCGCCCGCGCAGCGCTTCCTACCAGCTCCCGGCCCTCCACGCTCTCCCACGTGCGGCCCGCCCCGCCTCAGGCGCCCCAGGCCTCAGACTGGCTCGCTTTCCCTCCAATCCCTGCCCCGCTTTCCTTCCTATCCCTGCCCCTTGTGTGCGCCCCGCCCCTCAGCCCTGCCTCAGGCGCCCCAGGCCTCAGACTGGCGCGCTTTCCCTCCAATCCCTGCCCCGCTTTCCCTCCAATCCCTGCCCCGCTTTCCCTCCTATCCCTGCCCCTTGTGTGCGCCCCGCCCCTCAGCCCTGCCTCAGGCGCCCCAGGCCTCAGACTGGCGCGCTTTCCCTCCAATCCCTGCCCCGCTGTGTGCGCCCCGCCCCTCAGGCCTGCCTCAGGCGCCCCAGGCCTTAGACTCCCGCGCTTTCCCTCCTATCCCAGCCCTGCTGTGGGGCTCCGCCTCTCAGTCCTTGGCCTCCTGGGCAGCAGAACCCACGTAAGCCCCGCCCCTACCCGCGGGCTTCCCACCCACGTGTGCCCCGCCCCTTCGCCCTTCCCCTCAGTTCTCCCACCCCTCGTCCAGCTGCAGTTGACCATTGCACTTACTTCCTGAGGAGAGCAGGGGAGGAGGGAGGAGGGCAGGAGACCAAGAGGTAAGACCAATCCTCAGTTGAACAGCGCTACTGGTGATTTTCCCTCCTCCCGCACGAATGCCTCTCCTGCCAGGCCCCCACGTGTCCCCTTTACGTCCCACCCCACCCTGGTTTCTCAGCACCTGCACACACATCTGGTGCAAGAGGCCCACTCAGACTCCCCATGCCTTGCATGCGCCTCGACCCTGGGTGCAGGCTGTAAGCCTCGCTCTTCAGATGTGGTAACCTCCACAACCACCCTGTGACTTGCCGGTTACCCCAGCCTCCCGCCTCCCCGAGCTCCCTCCTTCTCCCTTCCTGCGCACGGTTCCTCTTCCACCAACTCTCTGACCAGGCCCTTGAAGGTGCTGTGCAACGCTTCAGCTTTCATGTGGCACTACCTGTTTGAATATTTTGCCCATTTCTAATTATTGTATTTTGACAGTTCTTCGTGTAGTTTGGGTACAAATACTTTGTTGGCTCTATGATTTGCAAATATTTTCTGAGTCTGTGGCTTGTATTTTCACTGTCTTAATATTTTTTTGTTTTAGAGCATAAAATTTTTATTTAAGAAAAACTAGTTTCGTTTCTGCATTATGGTTAGAAAACTATTCATCCATAGAAAGGACGTAATACTGTCATTTGTCCCAATGCTATAAAAGTCTCCAAACAGCCTTTTTGAGAGGGTTATTTCCATGAAGCCTTCCATCCCCATTATTTGTAAAACTTTTAATCATCAAATATGAATGCCTTTCCTTCTGTTATATTGTCTGTTGGTTTATTTCTCAGACTCAGCCCAAGAATCTAAGAGGTAGAGTAAAAGTTTCCTACTGTAAATTACAACATGGATGAAATTTGGACATTATGCTAAGTGAAATAAGTCAGTCACAAAGACAAATGCACTATGATTTCACTTACGTGAGGTACTTAAGAGTAGTCACAATCCTAGATACAGAGAGTAGAATGCTACTTGTTAGGGGTTAGGTTGAGAGGGGGGTGGAGAGTCATTAGGAGTTTCAGTTTTGCAAGATAAAAAATTCCAGAAATTGGTTACACAACAATGTGAATGTACTTAATACTACTGAATTGTACATCTAAAATAAACTGGTAAATTTTATGATAATTTATCATATTTTTTAATGAAGAAAGTTGAGTTTTAAAAATGACAATGTCTTTTAAAGATCCACTAAATTTATAAGCTAAACATACATAAATAGAAAGGAAAGTTTCAAGGAATGTCCATGTTATTTTATTTTTTTAGAAGATAGTTTTTTTATTAAGAAATTTGTATGTTGAACAATCAAACAAGCTTCTAACGAAATAATATATATATATATATAAATTTTGAAAATTAGATTTACCCCCAAGACACCACCCCCACCCCCAATTACCCACCCAAGACACCACCCCCACCCCCAATTACCCACCCTTATCCCTCTCCCCTTCTGGGAATGTCAATTTTAGAAGGCAACTAAGTGGCAAAACTTATAAGGGGTAGTTGGTAAGATAAGATCATGTAGACTCCTTCTCTATGGTTATTTTGTTTCCAGTTATAAAGTTAATAACATTCCTCTCCTGATAGGATTATTAGGGAGAATACTGTCACAAGGGGAATTTATAATGTGTTTTCATGCAGATAGGGGAACATGGAGAGCTGAGACTATGCCTACTTTGTTAGTTGCCTTCTGGTCAAAATAATCCACAATATCAGAATGGTATAATGTAGGGTAGCATATTTTGATTTCCTACAATAGCATGTGTCAGAATTTACTTCTTTTAAAAGACTGAATAATATTCCATTATATGTGTATATACTGTATTATACATTTTACGTATCCATTCATTCATTGATGAACCATGAGTTAGAACTCAAGGTTATTCTTATAGCATGGACTAATACTCCCCTTCATGAACTTTATTATATCTTTACCAACCCTTAAGAGTATTGTCAATACCATTTCTGTGTGCCATTTGGAAAACCATAGATTAATGATACACCTCTTTGGGATGACTGGTGACTAAACCACCTATAATAATTATCTAGATACCTATGATAAGGTTTTCCAAGGAAACAGACTGAAATGCTACTAAGCAAGAATGCAACACCCACACTGCCACCACTGCCACTTGGATCCATCAATGGATCAAACATGGTAACCACCATTATAAACTGGGAATGAAGTAAACAATTCTATGGTTCTGAAACAGAAGTTTGCCAAAAGTTGTACCCTTTGTCTCACAGTGATAAAAACCAATTGCAAGGGACGTAGCTAATGCCTGTATATAGAAGACTGAATATTTGAACCTTTAATTCTGCTATGCGGATCAAATGCTATTGACTCCGTTTCAGGTATGGTGCTGCTCCAGTCTGATCATATGATTTTGGCCATACCACAGGGACAAAAGTTGTATTAACAATGACTCAAAGGTTAAAGAATTCAATGGACATTTTTTTAAAGAATCAATTTTGTTTTTCATGTGGGTAGGCAACCACTGAGCCACCACTCCAGCCCACATGTTGATTTTTTGTAACTTGCTACTTTGCTGAATTTGTTAGATCTAGTCATTTTTTTGGTGGATCTTTTTTGGATCTTCTAATTATAGGCTCATATTGCCTGCAAACAGTGATAATTTGAATTCTTCTTTTCCCATTTTTATTCCTTTTATTTCCTTCTTTTGCCTAATTGCTCTAGCTGGAATTTCTAATGCAATATTAAATAGGAGTGGTGAGAATGGTCATCCTTTTCTTGTTCAGATTTTAAAGGAACTGCTTTGTTTCCCACATTCACTATGATGTTGGCTTTAAGTTTTTTTGTATATAGTCTTTATGCTGTTCTATCTCTAGTTTACTCAGTGTTTTTTTTCTTTTCACCAATGTGTCCTGAATTTTGTCAATGGTTTTCTCTGTATCTGAGATGACTAAGTGATTTTTGTTCTTAAATCCATTTATGTGATGAATTATATTTATTAATTTATGTATGGTAAACTATCTTTGCATCACTGGGATAAAACCAACTTGATCGTGATGTACAATCTTCTTCTTATGCTGCTGGAATATCATTTACTAACATTTTATTAAGGATTTTAGCATATAAACTTGTTAGGAATATTGGTTTGTATACAGTTTTCTTTCCTTGATGTGTTTATGTGGTTTGGGTATTCACTGAATGAATTTGGAAATGTTCCATCTCTTTCATGGAATAATGTGAGGAGCACTGACATTAATTCTTTAAATGTTTATTAGAATTCGGCTGAGAAACCATCTAGTTCAGGACTTTTCTTTGTTGGAAGACTTATTATTAGTTTTTCTGTTTAGGTTTTCTCTGTCCTCTTGATTCATTTTTTGGCAATTTGGATGTTTCTAGAAATATATCAGTTTCTTTTAGGTTTTCAAATTTATGGGCGTATAAGTTTTCAAACTAGTTCCTAATGATCCTCTAGATTTCTGTGATGTCTATGGTGATTTTTCCTTTTTTTAATCTCTAATTTTATTAATTTGGGTTTTTTCTTTTGGTTAGTTGGCTAAGGGATCATTACTCTTGTTTATCTTATCAAAGAACTAACTCTTCATTTCATTGCATTGTTTTTTATTCTCAATTTGATTGATTTTAGCTCTGATCATAATTATTTCCTTCTACTGGTGTTGGAATTGGGTTATTCTTTTTTAAGAGCTTTGAAATTCATTATTAGATTGTTTATTTGGGCCTTTCTCATTTTCTTATGTAGGCACTCTAGCTATAAACTTTCCTTTTAGAACTGTCTTCATAATATCTCATAGGTTCTGGTATGTTGTATCACTATTCTCATTTGATTTAAATAATTTTTAAATTTTCCTCCTGATTTTTTAATTAACCATTAATCATTCAAAAGTTTCTTGTTTAATCTCCATGTGCTTATATAGTTTCTGTAGAGTTTGTCAGATTGATTTCTAATTCCATTCCATTTTGATCAGATAAGAGGCAGGGGATTTTATCAAGTATTTTTGTATTTGTTAAGAGTTGCTTTGTGATTCAAATGTGGTCTATCTTGGAGAAAGTTTCATGGGCTGCTGAGAAGAAAATGTGTTCAGCTATTGTTAAATGAAATATGCTATAGATGTCTATCAAGTAATGTTTTTCAGGTTCAAAAAGTCTTAATGAATTTACTGGACTATCTATTGATTACAAAGGTGTATTGAAAACACCAGTATTATCACACTGAGGTCTATGTGAGGCTTTAAATCAAGTAGAGTCTCTTTTATGTAGTTAGGTGTACCAATGTTTGGGGCATAAATATTTACTATTATTATATCTTCTCTTTGGATTGTTTCTTTTATCCATATGAAGTGACCTTTGTTTCTTCTGATTAAATTTGGTTTTAAGTCAGATCTGAGAATAGCTACTCATGCTTGTTTCGGGGCTCCATTCCCATGATATATCAGTTTCTATCCTTTCTCTTTCAGCCTGTATGTGTCTTTGCCTGTAAACTGAGTCTCCTGTAAACAACATATTATTGGGTCTTACTTTTTAGGGCTATGTGCTGAAAGAAAGAGAGAAAAAGGGCTTAGAGTTGTTAACCCTTTCCTCTTTTTGTGCTACCTGTTAGAGTATCCTAAGGCTGAAGTTGTTGAAATAGTTCCTTTATCACCAGATAGGATGGAGAGGGAAGTACTGTTAGTTGGAGTTTTGTATAGACTGCTCAGATAGATGGATGACCAGGGTAGACCTGCTTCAGAGTTCTATGAGGGGAGTTCTGGTTACTGGGGCTTAGGTTTAATCAGGCCTTGGAGGCTTTGTTGGGTGGTATCTGGTCTGGAGAGATTAGATCAACACAATCATAGGGCCAGGCAGATGTTGATCTCTGCAGGGAGTCTGGATCTCAGGAGCCTCCCAAGAATTCTACTTCCATACACTCTGCTGTCCATGAACACAGCCTTCCCAGGGTATGTTCAGCCATTCATATCCCCAGGCTTCTTCAGTTTGTCATGTGAGCTCTCATACTCAAAGGGAAAGTGAATTGGACTCCCTTTCATTTTTGTGACTTGAATCCCCCCTGGGTACAATCTTCTTTGTGCCCATTTCACACATGTTCTATAGGGACACGCTAGGCCATGCTAGGCTATTGCCAGGACAATATGGAAATGTTTTCTATAATCTCTTGGGTTCTGCCAAGGAAGCTGCACCATGGCCTCCTCAAGTCGGTTCCCACTTCAGCTGTTTGCAAGTTGAGAAATACAGAGTAGTTTTCAAACGCCAGTTTGCTGTGCAGCCTCTAGATCAGCTATATTTAGGCTACTTTTCTGATCTACATGTTTTTTCATGCCAAATCTTCCCATTGTGTTTCTCTCTCTGTTATCCCTCACTTGGTTGCAACCAGCTTGGCTCCAGTGTACTCCTTCTTGTTCATTGTTCCTTGGACTCAAATTTCTGACTGTCCAGTATTGAATTTTAGTGAACAGAAGCCTCACTCCTGCTGCTTGAATCCTGACCCACAGAGCAACTGGAAGTGCAGCCTTCCTCTAATCTGCCATCTTAAATCTCCTCTTACCATTCCCCCATCATATGGTCATTGAAGAGAGATAGTATCTCCAAGTTTAGGGCAAGTTTACCTAATGTGCAGTATAATAAGAATTTTTCTTCCAGGGCAAAGATCAGGCAACTTACTGATTATTATTAAAATTTTGTGTTCCAAGGCATCACTCAACTCTTTTTGTGCTACCTTGTAAGAATTAGGGATCGAAGAATTGGCACAATTTATAATAGTCGGAGGACAAACAGAACTGTGGAGGCTTCTGAAGGCCAAGGCTTCTGAAACTGAAGCACTGAAACACTGTTACTTCTGCCTACCTGCTGCTGACCAAATCAAGCCACATGGCCAACCCAAAGGCCAAAGAAAGGCAGGGACATATACGTTGTCCATAATGAGACCATGGCCTGTATGTGAACTTGGGGGTAAGAAAGAGAAGTGGTACAATTAGGGTCTATAATACACACTTTAATTAAAGATATTAAATGAATTGTACAGATGTCAGAGCCCAAAATTCCATGTTGTTCTAATCTTACCACTATACATTTTTATATTTTATTCTGGTATGGTAGAATAAATTATTTTTCATTAAAAAAACAATTTATGATATAGTCTTTTGCTATTGCTCTGAGTAAGTCTTCTGACTTTGCCCCAGGACACCCATGTGTTCTGCCAACATTTACTAAACTTCCACAAGCTATCTTATTAAGTTTTTCTCAGATCCTTTGTAGTTCTTGACAACAGTCTCTCACCTTAATTTCCAAAGATTGCAAACTTTCTTCTTTGGGATTCAGTTTGTACACAAGTAAAATACTGAGAGAATGCACACATGTAAAATGCATGTCTATATTCTGTTGTAGGCAGCAGTCTATGAAAAAATGTCACTGAAATGGAATCTCATATCAGTTTTATTGGCTGATAACTTTCTGTTTTATCAATATTAGCAAAGGTCAGGAAGATTTGTTCCAGTGTTATCTGACTGATGGAATAGTCTTCTAAACTGAATAGCACTTTAGCTTTCTCCAAAATACTAAACACCTTTAATAGAAAAAAAAAAGGTTGAGTTAACTACTGCAATATCCTTAGATGAACTGCTTCCCCACCCTACCCTTCCCCAGTTCTTGTCAGGTTTATGTTTAGGGAACAACGGGACAGTAGGGGTAAAAGCTGATTGAAAAACAGAGGCAAGGAGGCAGTTCTCCATCCCCATTCTCTTGATGGGCATACAGTAACAATAGAATGTAGGATCAGAAGTCTCAATCATTTTAAACTGCAGTGCCCTTTAAAAATTAACTTAAAGCTTCTGCTCCTTTGCCAATGTCAATTCCCTTTCAAGATGCTTACAATCCAATGCTTTCTATTAGTCCTCTATTAACACATAATGTTAGAAGTGTATAATTTCTACAATCACCTTTCCCCAGCAAATTTCCTTGCTTGGAATGTAATAGCCAATAATCCCTTGATACTCCTGGTTTTTGATGTTACCTAAGAAGGGAAAGGTTTTGACAGGTGAGTTATGGAGAGACAGGAGCACAGTATTTGGCAATTTTGAAAACCTCCTAAGTAATTCTTATTCCAATGATCTATACTAATGGAAGAGACAATATGCAGTTAATACAAAAATTACATAACTCCAAAGCCTGTCACTTGTTAACTATTTCAATAGATTTACTTCCCTTGTGAAATGTGGTCTTATTGTCTATTGTTTGTAAAAAATGCAGAGGTCAGGATACCAGTTTTAGGCACAAAAAATTGTCATGGTCACTTTGCAAAGTCTAAGGGCTTATATGAATCCTAAGTTCGACAGGACTCTATTCTTAAAAATAATCTTAAAACTATGCTTATAAAATTTAGATCTAATTTCCTTTTCCATATTCGTACATGCACATAATTTAATCAATCTCATTCCTCAATGCTTTCCTTTTCCCTCCTTTGCCCCCATCTCTATGCTCAGTTTTACTGATTTCCTTCCTATTATTATATTTTAATTAGTATATTAATGTTAGTTAATTAATTTTAATTAACCAACCAACAAATGATCAACTATTCATTAATAACCAACTCCATCAATTAATAACTAATAAATTTATAATTAACTGATTATAAGTTAATTGTTAATTGTAATATAATTACATATGTAATGCACATTACATATATTTGATATTCACTGTGGTATACTCATACATGAAAATAGCATAATTTGGCGGATTTTGTTCCCTAGTGCTTCCCACATCCTCTCTTCCTCCCTCATTCTAGATCCCTCTCTTCCACTCTATTAGTCTCCTTTTTATTTTTCTGAAATCCTGTTTTAAATTCCTTTTCTGTTTTTTTATCTCTAGAGAAAACATTAGACCTTTGACTTTCTGGGTCTGACTTTTTTCACTTAGCATGATGTTTCCAGTTCCATCTGTTTTCATGACAATACCAAAATTTCATTCTTCTTTATGACTAAATACAACCTCCATTGTATATACATATATTTTCTTTATCCATTTGTCTGCTGATGGGCACCTAGGCTGGTTCTATAACTTGGCTATTGTGAATTGTGCTGCTATAAACATTGGCATGCATGTAGCACTACAGTGTGCTGATTTTAGTTCTTTTGGATACATACAAAGGAGTAGTATAGCAGGGTCATATAGTGGTGCCATTCCTAGTCTTTTGAGGAATCTTCACACCGCTTTCCAAAGGGATTAAATGTATTTGAAATCCCACCAACAGTGCATGAGTATATTCTTTTCCCCCATGTCCTCTCCAGCTTTTACTATTTGTATTCTTTTTTTTTTTTTAAGAGAGAGAGAGAAAGTGCAATAGAGAAAGAGACAGAATCAATTTTTTACTGAGTTTTTCACATGGCTTTTGTTGCTCTGACACTTAGCTGTGTACATGGGTGCTGGGGTTTGAACCCATGTACTCGCGCATGCCGGGCAAGCATCATAACCACCAAGCCACAGCTCCAGGTATTCTTAATGACTACCAACTGGAGTGAGTAGGATGCATGCTTTTCCAAATAGATAATTCAGGATCTTCAGCACTGCATGCAGTAAGAGATCCATAAATAATATTAAAGGAATGAATGACTACATTAATATTTAACTGCCTAATATGCATATTAATATGAATATCATAGGTACTTTATAATTAATAAACACTGAATTAATTATCCTTCCCACATAATGGTTCCTCCTCTTGAATAGCCTATGCATATGCATATATTCATTTCCTACATTCCCTCCTTTCTGTTCTTACTGTCACTTCCTTAGTGCAGGCCAATACCATTTTTTATTTCACCACCACTTTGACTTTTATGTGCCTCATCTGAACCCTGGCATCTGGCCTCCATACTTACACTCCATTGACAGTTATCCTTAAAAATGGGGACTAATTGATATACTTTGAATGTTTATCCATTCTGGAACTTATATTTGAGATTCAATTGCCATTGTAACAGTGTTAAGAGGTGGGGTTTTAGGGAGGTAAATAGGACTAGATAAGTTTGTGATGGTAGAGTCTCCCTTATGGCATCAGCAGCTCTGAGAGAAGAAGAAAAGACCTGGACTCTCAGGCTTAGTCTCTCTTACCATGTGATGCCTTCTCTCATGTCATGATACAGGAAAGAGTCCCTCCCTTAGCAGATGATAAACATATGCCCATGTCATGTGTTTGAACTTATCAACCTCAAGGGCAGTGAGCCAAAATAAAGTTCTTTCCTTTATAAATAATAACCTGGTGTCAGATATTTTATTATAGCAATGGAGAATGGACTAAGACACTAATCAAACTGAAATCATTAAAAGACTTGACATATCCCTGATTAATGCTTAGAATAAAGTAGCAGAAATAGAAATAGAAGTTTGCCATAAATTACAGCTATCATACCATCTGTACAAATTTAGTACACAAAACAGAATGATTTATTTTTATGTGTCACACGTCCAGATTATTACCTTAAAACTCTACTGGTTCTATTTGCCTCATTTAGGAATCAGACAAAGGTAAAAAATATATGCTAAAAATAGGATGCTACTGTTAGGAAGTATCCGCCAAAGGTTTATATACTAAAGGCTTAGTCTCCAGCCTGTGCTACTTCAGGAGATGAGGCCTAGTAGAAGTAAGGTCACTGGGGAAATGCCTTTGAAGTGGATATTGGGATCCCCTTCCTCTCTGTTTCCTTGCTGCCATGAGGAACAGATTTTTTCTTCCATGTACTCTTTGCCATGAAATATTGTCTTACCGTAGGCCCGAAGGAAACAGGACCAAGGATCATGGACTGAAAGCACTGAAACTATGAATCAAAATGTTTTTTCCTCCTTCTATGTTGTTTATTTCTGGTATTTTGTCACAGTGATGAAAAGCTCACTAACACAGAGGGGAACCTGAATGAATGATCACGGGTACATAATAGAGACCTATCTTCAATGATTTAACTCTAATATACATGCACAGTTTTAGTTTACTAACTGACTGCGTCAAGGGATTATAAGAGCACATGATATTTTGTGAAAACTTCTTAGAATAATCAGGAATAAGAAAAAACTATTCTAAAGAAACAATATAAATGCTCAATAAACATCAATAACACAATGACAACACTAATTATTGAGGACATGCATCAGAAGAACAAGACTTAACACAATCATTATGGATTAGACCTAAGTATATTACCTGGGAAAGTTTTCTCAATGAATTTTTTAAACATTTTTACTTTATGTTCATCCTTATGAATATTAATCTTTGCTGTGAGAGTGTGTATATTGCCAAACTTATTTCTGACGTGCCGAGGGCTGCCAAGGCATGTGAACATCCCTTTTACCATGATGGCCAGCCTTGTACAGAGGGCCTCACATTCTTCCATGCTAGGAAGAAAAAGGAGATATGGATGAAGAAATCCCTTTCAGGGGACAAATTTTGCTTTTCAAACAGACTCAGGATTAGAAGGCATGGAATTAGAAGTTATGATTCTGCAGATGATCAACACTAATGTCATATTTGGATGAGGATAATTTAATATTCAAAGTAGTTGATGCTTGAATCCACTATAGGAATAATTTCCTAACTTTTACCTTCTCTCATTTTTTTCATTCCACAATTCAGCTGAGGATTCTGGGCTGACCTCTTAAGCAGGCTCAGCCTCTACCCAAAAATCCCTCTGTAGCTTATTATACTTAAATAAGTTCACTGACCCACTAGTCTTGGCACAAAGTAATACCATCCTATACTCATTGCAACACTCCTATGTTCCAACCAAACTTCTAGATGGTTCATACCTGTGGGAAGTTATGATGATAGCTTTACCAGTTTTACAGATCCATGTAACTGTGTCCCAGAGCAGGTGCCGGGCTACTGGGTCCATGCCAGTGGATGGCTCATCCAGGAAGACAACTGAGGACTTTCCCATTAGAGCAATAGCAGTGCTCAGGCTATGCTTGTTTCCTCCACTTCATGGCCAAAGAAGGAGAATGATATGTGCAAGAGAAAGAAAAAGGGCATTCATGCCATTAACTCATAGGATAGTTCATACATCCAGAACACTGACTTGATAAGATTAACAAAGCATCAGGTCGAAGTCCAAGTGCACATGTACATACGTATGTGTGTGTGTGTGTGTGTGTATAATTTTCACTGAAAGTACATTAGTTATAATTTGTCTCAGCATCATTATTGGTGAAATATTCTTGTTGTGGGGATATAGAAACCACAGATAGGAATAAAGGTACTCTTTTTTTTTAAATGCAAAGGTTACATACAGTTCATGTCTGCAAAGGGTTAACCTCATGTAAGTAGGACCTGCTGTATTCCTGATATCTGAGCCCTGACAGGACATTAGGTTGCTTCACAGTCAATGCCTTTTTGTGCCAGAGGGTATTAAATTAAGTTTTCAGACATCCATTCTAAAAAGTCGAAGCACAAGATAGGTAGCTTATTAAGTGCAATAGCATAATGTCTCACCTGTATGTGTAGATAAAGTTGTCAGCAAGAGGTTCCAGATGCATTGAACTCAAAAAGATTTCCACATACTTGTAAATGTCTGACTCTGGAACTCCCCAAAGCCTGGCATACATGATCAGCAATTCCCGACCTGTCATGTGGTTCAGCACCGACTCAGATTGAGGACAATACCCAATTCTTGACCTAACCTGAATCATGCAATCAACAGATTCATGTCAACTATTTCACTGAACATTCTAGTTAGTGGATAAAATACACTACCCTCAGTACAAAGAATGATACTTCTAGAACTCCCACAAGAATGATTTATTTTCCAGTCTATAAAATCTGGAACTCTCTGAAGTAAAATGGAATACTAATATCTCTAACTGAAAACTGAAATACATATCTGTTTCACACTAACTACTGTGTGCCCCAAATAAATTTCTGTTTATTAGATAAGGTGCCTATTCAAATAGGAAGTAGCTATTCCTCCACATTAAAATAATATCTAGGATTTCACTTCTGGTAATATCCAAATAACTTCTATCAGATCAGCTCTTTCACAGATAATGATTATAAGTCATGTTATGGTTTGGATATAAGATATCTCCCCACAAAAGATCATGTGTTAATATAGGAGGTAAAATGATTAGATTGTTAGAGCTGTAATCTAGTCAGTGGATTAATAATTTGAATGAGTGAGTGAGTGGTAACCATAGGCAGGTGGGGCATGGCTGGAGGAAGTGGCTGAATGAGGGTGTATTTTGTTCCTGGCTCCTTGTGCTCTCTCTCTGCATTCATGAGCAGAGCAGCTTTCCTTCACTACATCCTTCTGCCATGATGCTCTGCTTCATTTCAGGTCCAGAGAAAAGGAGCTGGCCAACCAAAGACCTCTACAACTGTGAGCCCAAATAAACTTTTTCTCTTCTAAACTGTTCTTTTTAGATATTTTGGTTATAGTGGTGAAAAGCTAACTAAGACACCATATACATACACATATAAATATTGTACACAAAGAAGATAGAGGTATATGTGCTTATATTTAGCCAAGCTAATGGAAAGAGAATTAAGCTGAGATATCAGCTTATGACTAGTACAGTCATCCTAAATGCTTGTTGGATATATAAAACTCTTTGAAGGATGGTAGCAGAATCAAAACTTTATAATACATTATTCACAAAGTCCAGGATACAACCCAATATTAATTGACAAAAAGCAAACATTACCCATGCTTCAGAGAAAACACGATAATAGAAACTGATCCCAAACTGACAAGGTTATTAGAATAAACAGAAATGAATTTTAAAGACGTGTTTATAACTATGTTTAATGAAATAAATGAAATGAATAAAATCTTATAATAGGAAAACATAGAATAAAACTGCAGAAATCAAAATTTTCATAAGGAATCAAATGGAATGCCTGGGTGTGTAGTTTGGTGGTACAGTGCTTGCCTAGCATGTGTGAGGCCCTGGGTCTGTCCCCAACACACACACACATACACACACACACACACACACACAGAGCAAAAAATGAAGTGAAAATTCCTAAAGAGAAATTGCAATGTGAAATGAAAACACTAGATAGGATTACTATCAGATTGGAGGTGAGAGAATGATCTTGTAATCTTGAAGGCAAAATAATATAAACTAGTCAGTACACAAACACACATATACACAAAGTAGGAAAATGAAGAGTTATAGTTTCTCTTTGTGGGCTAGATCAAAAGGATTAACATATGAAAATTAACTCCCAGAAAATGATCAAAGAAAGAATTTTGTTCAATATTTCCCACATTTGATGAGGAAACACAAATTTATAGATTAAGAAAGGCTGGGGAGGCTGAGGCAGGAGGATCTCAAGCTCAAGGCCAGCTAGCTTGGGCAACTGATCCAAAATTTAAAAAAGGTAGCTGGGGATGTAGCTCAGTTGTAAAGTACTTCCTGCGTTAAATCCCCAGTACTGGGGGTTAGGGAAGCTCAGTTACGATTAAGAAAAAAAAAAAAAAAGAAAAAGACCAACAGGTCATGTAGATACTACATATTAAAATAACTATTTGCTCAGTGGTTAGAGCGCTTGGCTGGCATACGTGAGAAGCCAGGTTCAAACCCCTGCATCAGATACACAATCAAGTGTCGGAGAAACAAAGGCCAGATGAAAAACTAAATAAAATTGATTCTCTCTTTCTCTCCCTCTCTTTGAAAAAAAAATATCAACAAGGAGAACAATGCAGAAAACCCTGCTTAAAAACAACATAGTCAAAATTCTATAAAACAGAAAAAGAGGGCACCTTAAATGCATCTAGGAACAAAAGCACATATATGGGAAGACAAAATTCAATTTTTGCAGACTTCTAACTTTGTAGGCCAGAAGATATTGGAACATCTTTAAAGTGTAGGCGTTCATGTATACTAGAAACATCTTTTACGAGTGAGGGCAGTTTTACTTGTAAAATCCTCCAAACTAGAAGCACTTCAAATGTCTACTCACAGTTTTTAAATGAATAAACAAATTGTGCTATCTCCATATAATGGAACATTACCCAGCAATACAAAAAATGGAATATTCATGCATTTAACAACATGGATGAATCTTAAATAATTATGATGAGTGAAGGAAGCCATATAGGAAATATGTTATATGATTCCACTTAAATAAAACTCTATAAAATACAAATTAATGTATAATGGTGGAAAATACAAGTGGTTGCCTGATAAGACAATGAGGAGAAGCAGGAGGAATGATTATAGTAGGATACACAGAAATAGCTGAGAGTATTGGATATGCTGAATATCTTGAATCAGAATAAATTCAATAAAGGTGATGAAAGATCTGTACATTTAAAATTATAAAATATAGATGTGTGAAAATGAAGATGTCAGAAATGGACTGAAATAATTAATATTGTTAAAATATTCATACTTCCTAAAGTGATGCACAGATTCAATGCAATCTCAGAATTCCAATGACATTCTTTGACAGAAATAGAAAAATAATCCTAAAATTCATGTGGAACCATGGAATTATGATCAAGTGATTTTCAACAAAGTCACCATGAATATATGATGGGGAAAATGACAGACTCATCAATAAATGGTGTTGGGAAAACTTCATATTCATATGCCAAAGGATGACACTGAACCATTTTCTTACACCATATACAAAATGGAGCAACGACTCCGTCAAAACTACTGAAAGAAAATATAGAGCTCAAACTTCTTGATACTGGTCTCAGCTATGATATTTCAGATTTGATGCCAAAAGCAAAAGCAACAAAAGCATAAATAAACTTTTAGGACTACATTAAACTAAAAAAGCTTCTGCACAACACAGGAAATAACCAACAAAATGAAAAAGAAATCTATACAAAGGGGTAAATATTTGCAAACCACACATCTGATGACTAGTTAACATATAAAACATACAAGGAACTCAAACAATTCAATAGCAAGAAAACAACTCAATTTAAACAATGGGCAAAGGACAAGAATAGACAATTCTCAAAAGTAGATGTAAAACTGGCCCACAAGCATATTAGAAATGCAAATCAGAACCATAAATGAGAAATCACCTCACATTTGTTGAAATGGTTACTATGAAAAAGATAAAAGGTGAACATTGGTCATGATATAGAGAAAAAGAAACCCTGGACCACTGTTGTTGGGAAGGTAAATTAATACAGTAATTAAAAATCTGGAGGTTCTCAAAAACTAGAAATAGAACAACTGTGAAAATCACTGTTTTGTAAACCTATCTCCACTCTCAGGTTCACTGCAGCATTATACACAATAGCTAAGACATGGAAACAGCATATAGTCATTAATGAGTGAATGAATAAAGTAAATGTGATCACTGAATATAATCCCACCTTAAAAAGAAGACATTTCTGTCATTTGTGAAAACATGGATAAACCTGAAGGACTTTGAAACAAATTAGACACAGAAAAACAAACACTACATGATCATCTCACTTATACTGGAATCTAAAAAAGAACAGATGAACTCATAGATAAAGGATGGTTATCAGGGGCAAGAAGGTGGGAGAAAAGGAAAGATGTTGACCAAAGGGTACAAATCTTTGATTATAAGTACTGCAAACTCAGTGTGTAATGTGATGATTACATTTAATAACGATGTGTTATATACTTGAAATTTGATAAGGGGATAGTAGTGTTATCACCACATACAAAAATAATCATGTGAGGCAATGGGTATGTTAATTAGCTTGATTGTGTTATCATTTCACAATGTGTACACATATCATAAAGTGATGAATACATGATAAATATATACTATTTTCTTTATCAATCATACCTTCATAAAGATTAATGAAGATGCAGAACAAATAGAATATATGTATCAAGAGGACAGATGATTTAGGGGTTGGAGCAGTGGCTCAGCAGTTGTGGTGCTTGCCTGGCATGCACAAGTACACAGGTTTGTACCCAATACCACATACACAACAAAGTGTCTGAGCAATGAAAGCCACATGAAAATCTAAAAATAAAAAATTATTTCTCTCTCTCACTGTCCCTCACTCTTTGAAAAAAACAAAAACAAAAGAGGACAGATTTAAATTCCCATGACGATTTTCAAGAACGAGTGAACTCAGTGTTACAGTTAAGGAGAAAAGACTGACAATATGGATAAAATAAAACAAAGAAACAAATACACTTAACTATACCCTCTTTACAATAGGCATATTTGACAACATTAGGAAAGTTTGAAAGTATAGAAGACTTAAGAAAAGAAATATATAAAAGATGAAATAGTTAATTTCCTTCTTTGGTTCAAGACAGATTGTGTCAAAAGAAAATAAATATGGATGCAAAAATGTGAACAGTTAATATTGTAAACATGAGTATTGTGCATCAAATTATTCATCCCTCAATAATGATTTATTTATGAATGGAACAATTTGTTATGACATATATTCTCCAAATTTCAAAAATATAGAATATATATAAATTCTCTGACTGTGATGAAATAAAAATTCATCTTTGTATAATTCTTCATTTTAATAGAGAATTTAAAATATTCTGAAATAAAATGAAACCATCTATCAGAGCCTATGAAGTAAAACTAACTAGTACTCAGAGAATAATATATATACTTACCTCAATAAAGAATAAAGCATAAAAATAAACAACTTGAGCATCAGTCTTAGGAAAAAGCTCAAAGTGAATTGAAAGAAATCAGAAAAAATGAATACATATATAGACAATAAGTGAAAAAATTAAGTTAAAAATGTAACAACAATTAAACAACAAGAGAATTTTGAAAGAATTAAACTCCTGCACAGCAAAGGGAACAATATCCAGAATGGAAGAAAACATTTGACAAAAAACTTAACAACAACAACAAAACCCCAAGTAATCCAGTTAAAAACATGGACAATTTATCTGAATAGACATGTCTCAAAGAAATACAAATGGCCAATAAATATATGAAAAAAGTCAAATATCATTAGCTATCAGGAAATGCAAATCAAAACTATAACAAGATATCACTCGCCCCTGTTAGAATGGCTGTTATCAAAAAACAAGACAAACCAAAAAGCAAATGCAGGCAAGGGTGTGGAGGAAAAAGAATTCTCATTCACAGCTGGTGGGAATATGCAACCACTATGGAGAATAGCATGGAGGTTCCTGAAAAAAGTCTAAAACCAGATCTAACATAAAATCCAGTTACCCTAATTCTGGGTATATATCCAAAGGAAATGAAAGTGTGCCAAAGAGATGTCTGCACATGCATGCTTTTTTAAAATTTTGTTATTTTATTTCTATTTATTTATTTATTTATTTTTTATAGAGAGGGACAGGGAGAGAGGGAGAAGAGAATCAATTTTATTTGGTTTTCATGTGGCTTTCATTGCTCAACACTTCACTGTGCTAGGGTTCAAATCCACATCCTTGCACATGCCAGGCAAGCACCATAACTGCTGAGCCACTGTTATAGCCCTGCACATGCATGTTTATTGAAGCCGTATTCATAATAGCCAAGAAATTAGAATCCACCTTGGTACCCATTGATGGGTGAATGCATAGATAAAACAGGGTGTACACACAATGGAAAATTATTCATCCATAAAGAAGAACGTAATCCTGTTACTTGCAGCAAAATGGGTGGAACTGAAGGACACTATAAGGTAAAGAAGCCAGACACAGAAAGAAAAGCACTGCATATTCTTGTACATAGAAGTTAAAAAAAGGAAAAGTGACATGAATATAGAATAGTTATTACTAGAGATAAGGTGATAGGGAGAGTGGATAAAGTGAGGTTGCCTTTGTTCAGTGCACACTGTATTTATATACTGAAATATCAAGCAAACTTTGTTAATGTGTACAATTAATGTATGTGAATAAAAAAGTTGAAATAAATACATAAACCTATGAAAATGATGAGAACACATACAATGAAAAGAAATGATAAATGGGAAATAGTTACAAAATACTTGATTCTGTTCCAAACAAATAAAATTTAAATTCTTAAAGGAACTGATAAATTTCTAGTCTGATCTCAGAAAAACTTAGGAAACCAAGCTGGGTGTGGTGGTGCATGCTTGTAATCCCAGTGATATAGGAGGATCATAAGTTCAAAGCCAGCCTCAGCAATTTAGCAAGACCGGGTCCAAAAAAACAAAACAAATGACAACAACAACAACAACAACAACAACAAGAAAAAAATCTAAAATAGTTAAAATAGTCATTTGTCATCCCACTACTTCAGTGATGTTCAGAGGACCCTTTTCAAGCCTGTATGGCTAGGATCCCCATTTCATTTCTTTCTTGAAATTCTCTTGCTTCACCTGGCTAAAATGATAAAAACCATCCAGATTTCCCTCCTAATTCACTATTCTCCTTGATTTTTTCTTCAGTTATTGTTCTTCTTTATCTCAGAAATATTAATGATCCTCAGGATTAAGTCCACATCTTTCTTCTCATTATCATACACACTCCTGATAGATTATAGCACCTACTTTCAATATATATCTTATCTGTACTTTGATGAATTACAAATTCATATTAATTTACTATGACAGTTTCCAACTCTCTCTTGCACAGTCTCCCATTTGAATGTGTCATAGATACCTTAAACTCAACAATCGTTCTCCAAACATATTCATCTTCTGTGTTTACTAATTTGGTGAATAGACTTTCACCCATTTATTAGCTTAAGATAGAAACCTGAGCAATATCTTAGGCTCCTTTCTTTTCTTTGTAGCCCACATCCAAATGAAGCATGATCCTGTCAATTCTACTTTCCTGCTATCTTTCACAACTTTTTCTAATTGCTGCTTTATTTAATATTCTAATGTCACAGCAAATTAAATGCAACTACTGTTCTTGATTCCAGTTTGACCTATTTACAGATACTTACACTTTGCTCCAGCCAGAAAGAATACTTGCCTTTCTTCAAACTCAATAAGTTTTCATGCCTATCACTGTCCTTAGAGTCTGCTACTTTTGAGAAAAGAGAATTTATGTATCAGTGCTCTCAGCTTCCCTTCCACATCCCCCACCTATTTTCCTGGTTACCTCTTCTTTCAGGGCTCCAAGTCAGTGACAAAGAAGAGAAATATACCTTTCTGATATCATCAGTGACGCTATTGCCATCAATTAACACAACTCCAGAGGTGATGGTCTCCTCTCCAGTTAACATTTTGAATGTAGTGGTTTTCCCAGCTCCATTCAATCCAAGCAATCCAAAGCACTCTGACTTTTCAACTACAAGGGAGATATTTCTTACGGCGTGTATAACTGGACACTTATAATAAATCTGAGAAAATTTAAAAAACCTACAATGTAGCGAGGCACTGATTATGGAACAAACACAACCATAACCTTAGACCCATGGATTGCTATCTAGACAGTTTCACAAGACTTTTTCTTCTTTTGGGCCTCAATATTACCAGAACATACAAAAATCCCAAGGAACTACAATACTATCACAAGTAAATTCTCAACAGGGAAAATGTGCAAACCTCAGGGCAATGCTGGCCATTGAAGACTTTACCTTAGTAACTTCATTAAGAATCACTGGGGTAGTCTGCCACGTGTGAAGTAGTGCCAGGACTTTCCTTCTTTCTGTTATTATAGCTTCATCTTCATCTTCCTTGATTACTTGTTTGGGTGCTACAGCCTATATTTTCAAGACAAGGATTACACATGTGGATACTCCTTAGATGACTAGTTTGAACTGAGAACCTTTAGGAAAGCTAACTCTGGGGTAGAATCTCAAAGATGTCGGAAAAGGTTTCAGTAATTTCTAAGAGCTTTCCTACCAATTTTCTGAACTCTTACATACAAATATATTCTTAGTTTGCTTCATTTTGGAAACTGTCATGAAGGAGTTTCTACAACTATGAATAAGCAGTATGTTCTTGCCAACAATGGAACAATTCATGGAAAAAAGCCACATTATTATTGTCTAGTATGATTTGTTGCAATTAAATATATATTCAAGATCTAGAGAGAGGGGATAATGACCTCTATTTCAAGGAAATTCTTCTCTGTAGGTGAAGTATGGGCTTAGTTTGAAGAATAAGCAAGGATTTTTTGAGAGAAGAAAGAGTAGGGATGCAAGAAAAATCATATATTAGTCATATAAAAAGTCAGCCTGGGAGCTCAGCAAAACATGTGTAGGAATGAAACAATGTGCTGTATTCTGTGAAGAGTAATTTTACTGTTTTGGCAAATTTTTGTTGGTTTGAATTGCAAATTTTTGCATTAAGTGTTCTTTTAGCAGTATTAGTAAAGGAGAAATGGAGCAGGAGAACGTATTCAGTTTGGTAAGCAAGAGAGTGAAAAGAGCCCTCTATCAAGTTTTTTTTTCCAATCTCAAAATCAATTACATAGGAGTGGTGAGAATGGGCATCCATGCTCTTAGGAAGAAAACAATTCGGTTTTTCACCATTATGTTAGCTGTAGATGGCATGTAGATACAATTTGTCAGGCTGACATAGTTTCTTTCCCTCCTGTGTCCAGAGCTAATGGTTTTTCTTCTTGAGATTATTAATTGTGGATTACACAGATTCATTTTCAAAGACTATATCCTTACATTCATGAAATAAACCCCATTTGTGTGTGGCATATTATTCCCTTTATTTATTCCTGAATCTTATTTGTTAATATCTTCTTGAGGATTTGTGTTTCTTGTACTTCTTTTCTCCAGTTTTGTTATCAGGGAAATGATGGACTCATAAAATATGAAAGGAAATACTTCCTCCTCTTATACTTCCTGGAAGAGACCGGTGGAATTCACCAGTGAAATTATCCAGCATGGGAGCTTTCTTTTTCAGTTTTTTTCTTTCCTTTTTTTTAAGAGAGAGGGAGAGAAAGAGAGAGAATGAATATCAACTTTAGTTTTTCACGTGGATTTCATTGCTGCAACACTTTGTTGTGTACATGGTGCTGGGGTTCAAACTCACGTCCTTGCACATGCCAGGTAAACGCTGTAACTGCTGAGCCACTGCTCCAGTCCCCAAAGGTTTTAAACTATGCATTAAATGTCTTTTCTTGAAATATGATGATTTAGTTAATTTATTTCTTGGGAATTTGTCATTGTGTCTTTCTAGGAAGTGTTTCATTTCATCAAAAGTGTCAAATTTAAAAAGTGGCTTTTAAGAGTTATAGTAGTATATCCTCATTTGTTTGGATGTTGGCAATATGTGTCTTCTTCATTTCTTTTTAAGGTTATATGGCTAGAGGTTTATCATTTCTAAGAATCTTACAATGAATTAGTATTTGGTGTATTCACTGATTTTTTTCTCTTTGGAGTTTTCTTTATTTCTTATTTACTTCTTGCTCTGACTATATTTTGCTCTTTTGCTCCAAAGTTGGGGGGATGCTTCAATTGTTGATTTGAGAATTTTCATTTCTAATCTAAATATTTACTGCTACAAATTTCCATTAAAACACTGTTTTAGGTACAGCTATATATTTTGATATGCTTCCATTTTAATTCAGTTTGAAAAACTTTTAAGTGTCCTCTGCAACTTTTAATTTTTTTGTAGTGATGGGGATTGAACCCAACTTGCCCATTGAGGCAAGTGCTCTACCACTGCGCTACATCCCTAGCCCATGAATTCTTCTTTGACTGAAGGATTATAGAGGTGTATTTCTTAATTGCTCAGTGTTAAAGATATTTCTGCTATTGATTTTAGTTTAATAATGACATGAAAGGGGCTGGAGTAGTGGCTCAGTGATCGTGGTGCTTGCCTGGCATGTGCGTGGATGCAGGTTTAAACCTCAGCACCGTATACACAATGAAGTCTCAGAGCAAAGAAGGCCACGTGAAAAACGAAATAAAATTGTTTCTTTCTCTCTACCTCTCACTGGCCCTCTCTTGTTAAGAATGTGATAAAGATGTTAAATTAAAAAAAGTAATGACCAGAAAAAACTTCATTATTTCAATTCTATTGTCAATGTTTTCTTTTGGTGAGCGTTGATGTGTGCTGCATTTTTGGGTGGTGTGTTCTATGTCAGCTAAATCTAATTGGTAGGTGGTATTTTACTTATCTTCGGTCTCCATGTTCTATAGATTATTGAAAGAGTAGTTACCAACTGTTAATGGGCACATGAGTTTTGCAGGGGAGACCTGTATATTTTCTTCATCTGAGGAGGGGGAACTAGTATTTTTTTTCTCTCTCTCTGCTTTCTCTGTGTGTTTCAGTAGAGCCTTGTAGTTATACATAGTAGTTGGGTTCATTTTGACAAAATCATACATGCATGAAATTTGATTTTAATCCTTGTTCCCTCTACTTTTTCTCCTCTCCTCTCCTCTATTTTCATTTATTTTTGATTACTACAATTATATATGCATATAACATGATTCTGTTGAATTCATTCTGTTTTCTCCTCTTTCCATCCTCTCTCCCTCCTCCATCTCCTTCTGCTACACTGACTTTTCCTATTGCTTTATAATATCTAATTCTCTCCCCCACTGCCTTCTTTCCCTTATTTTGCTCTAAGCTTCCATGTATGAGAGAAAATATTCAACCCTTCACTTTCTGAGTCCAGTTTATTTAATTTAGCATGATTTTCTCCAGTTCTATTCATTTAATAGTAAATGCCATTATTTCATTCTTTATGACTGAGTAAAATTCCATTGTGTGTAAGTACCACATTTTCTTTGTCCATTCATCTATTGACAGGCATCTGGGCTGACTCCATAATTTGGCTATGGCAAATTGTGCTGCTATAAAGAATGAAGTATCTCTGTTAATATAGTATACTGATTTTAGTTCTTTTGGATTAAGAGTGAGAAATGGGATAGCCAGGTCAGATAGTAGTTCTATTCTTAACTTTTTGAGGGATCTCCATACTGTTTTTCAGAGTGGTTGTACTAATTTGCAGTTCCACTAAAATTTAAAAGTGTACCTTTTTCTCTACATTCTCACTAGCTTTCATTAGTTGTATTCTTGATAACTGCCATTCTGATTGGAGTGAGATGCAATCTTAGTGTTTTCATTTGCATTTTCTTTTTTTTTAATTCAGAAATTTATTTGTTGAACAATCACACAACCTTCTAACGAAAAATATAATGTATATATAGATTCTGAAAATTAGAATTACCCCCAAGACCCCAAGATCCCCCCAATTACCCACCCTTATCCCTCCCCTCCCTTTCCCAAAACATCTCTAAAAATGTATTAGGTTGCATGACATTACACCTTATCTGGATTTAACACATGACACTAGACCTCCTTTCTCAATGGCCAGGGTCTAGCTCCAGCCTCCACAGATGAGTGAAGACATTTGACCCTTGGATCTCTGGGTTGTGCTGATTTCACTCAGCATAATTTCTTCCATAGCCATCCATTTACCTTCAAAGGCTGCAATATCATTGTTTCTAATTGCTGTGTAAAATTCCATGGTATATATGTACCACAGCTTTTGGATCCATTCATCCACTGAGGGACATCTGGGTGGTTTACAATTTAGCTATTGTAAATTGAGCTGCTATGAACATAGACATTGTTGTGTTGCTGTAATGTGCTCATTCTAAATCCCCTGGAAAAATATCCAGGAGAGGAATAGCAGGATCCTATGGAGGGCTCATCCCTAGTTTTTCTTTTTTTTTTTAATAAATTTTTATTTTTTTATCTGGACTTTGTTTCTCCATCACTTTGTTGTGTATGTGGTGCTAGGGTTTGAATCAAGATCCTCGTGAATACAGGCAAGTGCTCCAGCCACTGAGCCACTGCTCCAGCCCCCATCCCTAGTTTTTTGAGGATTCTCCACACTGCTTTCCAAAGGGGCTGTACCAGTCTGCAGCTCCACCAACAGTGTGTTAGTGTGCCTGTCTCTCCACAGCCCCTCCAGTATCTATTATTGTTAATTTTCTTCATTTTTGCCAATCTGACTGGCGTGAGGTGATATCTTAATGTAGTTTTCACTTGCCTTTCTCTGATTACTAGAGATTTAGAGCACTTTCTCATGTATTCATTGGCTTGATCAATGTCCTCTGGTGAGAAGTCTCTATTTAGCTCTTTGGCCCATTTATTGATTGGGTTGTTTGTGTTTTTATAGTTGAGGTTTGGAGGATTTTGTAGATTCTGGATATGAGGCCCCTGTCAGAGGAATCATAGCCTATGATTCTCTCCATTTCTGTAGGAAACTTCTTGACTCTTTTGATTGTTTCCTTGGCAGTGCAAAAGCTTTTTAGCTTTATGACATCCCATTCACTGATTTTTTACTTTACTTCCTTCACTTTAGGAGACATGTTGAGAAAGTCTTTGCCTACTCCAAAATGGTGAAGTGTTGGACCTAATTTGTCTTCCATCAGTTGCAAGGTAACTGGTTTAATTTCTAGCTCCTTGATCCATTTTGATTCTCGTGCAAGGAGAAAGATATGGGTCTAATTTCAACTTTCTGCAAGTGGCAGTCCAGTTTGTCCAACACTATTTGTTGAAGAGGCTGTCACTTCTCCATGTAATATTTTGTCCCCCTTTGTCAAAAATCAGATGTTTAAAGATTTGAGGGTTTGTTTCAGGGTCTTCTATTCTATTCCATTGGTCTTCTTTCCTACCTTGATTCCAGTACCATGTTATCTTTGTTATAACAGCTCTACAGTATAATTTTAGATACGGTATGGCAAAACCACCTGTTTTTTCTTTCTTGCTTAGTAATGTTTTGGCAATTCTAGGTTTCTTATTGTTCCAAGTAAATTTGAGAATTGCTTTTTCCATGTCTGTAAAGAATGACATAGGTATCTTAATAGGGATAGCATTAAATCTATACAAAGCTTTTGGTAGAATGTCCATTTTTTGTTATATTAAATTTGCCTAATCAATAGCATGGGACATCCTTCCCATCTTCTTATGGCATCTTGGATTTCATTCTTCAATGACTGATAATTTTCATTGTAGAGATCTTTGATTTCCCTTATAAGGTTAAGTCCCAAGCATTTTATTTTTTTCAAAGATATTTTGAAAGGGACTGATTTCCTGATTTCTTCATCAGTCCTATTATTATTAGTGTATAGGAAAGCTATTGATGTATGGGTGTTGATTTTGTAGCCTGCCACTTTGCTAAATCTGTTATTAAGTTCAAGCAGTTTACTGATGGAGTTTTTTGGATCTTCTAGATACAGGATCATGTTGTCAGCAAAATGGGAGAGTTTGACTTCCTCTCTTCCTATTTTTATTCCTTTGATTTCTTTCTCTTGCCTAATTGCTTCAACTAGGGTCTCAAGAACAATAGTGAATAAAAGTGATGAGAGCGGACAGTGTAATATTGTTTCCAATTTTAGTGGAAATGCTTTCAGCTGTTCTCTGTTTAGTATTATACTAGCTGAGGGGTTAGCATATATAGCCTTTAGGAAGGTCAGAAATGATCCTTTGATCCCCATCTTCTCTAGAGTTTTGAGCATAAAAGGGTGCTGGATTTTATTAAAGGCATTTTCTGCATCCATTGAGCTGATCAGATGGTTTTTGTCCTTGATTCTGTTTAAGGGGTGAATTATGTTAATTGTTTTGCATATGTTGAACCAGCCCTGCATACCTGGGGTAAAGCCCACTTGATCATGATGAATTATTTTCTTGATAAGCTTTTGAAAAAGGTTTGGTAGGAATTTATTAGGGATTTTTGCATCCAGGTTCATCAGGGATATTGGTCTGTAGTATTCTTTTTTTGATGTATCGTTGTTGGGTTTTGGTATCAGAGTTATGGTTGTTTCATAAAAAGTGGATGGGAGAATTCCTTCCTTTTCAATTTCTTGAAATTTAATAAGGAGAGGTGTTAGTTCCTCCTCAAAAGTGGTAAAAATCAGCGGGAAGCCATCAGGTTCTGGGCTTTTCTTCTTTGTTAGATTTTTAATTGAGATATGGATTTCAGTGCCTGTGATATTGTTGTTTAGGAATTCAATATCATCCTTTGTCAATTTAGGGAAATTGTATATGTCAGGAAATTTATCCACTTCTTCCAAATTATCAAGTTCAAATTATCAATTTTGGAGGAGTATAGGTTTTCAAAATATGATCTTATAATTTGTTGGATTTCTGTGGGGTCAGTGGTGATCACTCCCTTTTCACTGCAGGTTTTATTGATTTGCTTCATTTCTTTCCTTATCTTAAATTCACTAGGGGTCTATCTTGTTTATTTTTTCAAAATACCAGCTGTTTGTTTCATTAATTCTTTTTATTGTCTTTTTTTTGTTCTCAATTTCATTGATTTCAGCTCAGATCTTGATTATTTCCTGTCTTTTGCTGGCTTTGGGGTGAGATTGTTCTTCCTTTTGAAGGGCAAAAGGAAGAGATGGAGCATAAGCTTATTTATTTGTGATCTCTCTTCATTTTTAATGTGGGCGCTCAGTGCTATAAATTTCCCTCTTAGGAATGCTTCCATGCTGTCCCAGAAGTTTCCATATGTTGTGTCTTCATTTTCATTCTCTTCCAAGAATTTTAGGATTTCTTCTCTCATGTCTTCTTGGATCCATTCTTCATTTAATAGGGTATTATTTAATCTCCATGAATATGTTTGCTTTCTGTTATGATTTTTACTATTGATTGCTAGGGTCATGGCATTGTAGTCTGAGAGGATACACAGAATAATATCTACATTTTTATATTTGCTGAGATTATCTTTATGGACCAGAATGTGATCTATTTTGGAAAAGAATCCATGTGTTGCAGAGAAGAAGGTATATTCTGCTAACTTGGGGTGGAAAATTCTCTATATGTCTATTAGGTCCATTTGATTTATGGAGTTATTTAGGCTGATGATTTCTTTATTGATTTTTTTGTTTTAATGATCTAATGGTGACACTGGAGTTTTGAAGTCTCCCAGTATTATTGTGTTGAGGTCCAAGAGTGGCTTGATGTCATGAAGTAATTTACTCACATATTGGGTGCACTATTGTTTGGAGAGTAAATATTAACTATGGTTATTTCTTCCTGTTTTAGGTTTCCTTTTAGTACTGAGTAGTGGCCTTCTTTATCTCTTCAGATTGATTTATGTTTGAAATTTACTTTGTTGGATATAAGTGTAGTGACACTGGCTTGCTTTCTTGGGCTGTACACATGGTAGACTTTTTTTCCATCCTTTCACGCTTAATCTATAGATATCATTACCTGTTAGGTGAGTTTCTTGTAAGCAGAATATTGTTGGATTTTATTTTTTGATCCAGTCTGCAAGTCTGTGTCTTTTGCGTGGTGCATTTAAACCATTCACAATCAGTGTTAAAATAGAAGTGTGTAATTGGTTGGTTCATAGCCATTGCGTCTTATTTAGCTAGTTCTGTGTTTATCTTGGTGAGTTATTGCTGGGTGATTTTTTTATTGAATTTCTTCAGTTTGTGGGTTTTGGGTATCAATTACTTTTTCTTCTGTCTGGAGTGTTTCCTTGACAATTCTTTGTAGGGCAGATTTTCTGTTGACGATAATGCTGCCAGTTTTGATTTATCATGAAAAGTTCTTAATTCTCCATCAAATTTGAAGATGAGTTTTGGTTGGTATAGAATTCTTGGCTGCATATTTTGGTCATTCAGACGTTGAAAGATATCTTTCCAAGACCTTCTTGCCTCCCGAGTCTGGGTTGAAAAGTCACAATTCTTATTGGTTTACCTCTGAATGTGACTTGGCGTTTCTTCCTTGCTGCTTTTAATATTGTTTTCTTGATATCCCTGTTGTACATTTTGAATATGATGTGTCTTGGTGAGTTTCTCATTTGATTAGGCCTATTGGGTGTCCTGTAAGCTTCCTGGATGAGCATGTTTGATTTTTATATGAGAAAAGTTTTTATTCACAATTTCTTTGAGTATATTCCTTATATCATTGGTGCATGTCTCAATTTCTTCCTGTATATCAATTACTCTCAGATTGTTTCTTTTCATTTCATCCCAGACATTTTTAAAATTCTGGTCATGATCTCTTAGTTATTTATCTTTTTTGATGTCAGTGTGCTCTAGCTTGGTCAGCCTATCTTTGCTGTCAGATGTTCTTTCTTCAATAGCTGAGGTTCTATTTTCTACTGAAATTAGTCTATCATTGTCATGGTCCCTCTCATGACATTGACTGCAGATTTTAGATCTGACACTTCCTTTTTGAGATAATCGATTTATTTAATGATAGAGTTTCTCAACTCTTGAGTTTTCTCATTTATTCCATTATCTCTTCTTTTAATTCATTGTTCCTTTTGTTTATCAGCTCATTGAGAAATTGTTCTAGATTTTCATCCTGGTCCCCAGCCACAGCCCCCTTACTAGGGGAGTTATGGGATTGATGTGAACCTCTTGGAGTTTGATTTCTCATGTCTGAAGAGATTCTTCTCACTTATTTGACTGGAGAACCCTTTGTGGAAGCAATATAAGACTTGGAGATTCTTTTTCCTATCCCCTACCTTAAGGACTAAGCTGATGGATTGGGAATTCTGTCCAGTCTGTTACTTGAAATGGAGTGTTGTCAGGAAAGTTGATTTCAGAAGTCTACCCGCTTTACTGTGAACTGTTAGATACCCTTACAAATTTACAACACCTCGTGTGCTGTTAGAAAATTGTCAATATATACAACCAAAGCTTACAATAAACAGTAGTAAATCAGTTATTTAGAACAGACTATAACAGACTTTTGAATTCAACCTATGAAACTAGTGGTAGCGATAACATTTTTGGCGATACTAGTATTAAACTATCATATATGTCAGACTTGAAAAACAAACATGTGTTATTCAGATTGATGATCACAGTGGTAATCATTACCCAGCCTTAATAGTGGGGAGTTAAAAAGAGTTAACTAACTGGGAGGGTAGTGCAAGTGAAATTTAGAGAGGAGATTATATTGACCAATTGTGGACAGTGAGAAAGTGGAGCGGGTAAAGGATTTGCTGTAGAAGGAAAAAGAAATTGCTAAATAGAAAAAAAGGGAAAAGAAAAGAAAAATTTAAAAACAAATAATTAAATTTAAACAAAAGGAAAAGAGAAGAAGGAAGAGAAGAAAATATGGATCTGAAGGGAAGCTAAGATAGCTGTGGCCTAATATAGGAAGGGTAAAAGAGTTATTACTATGATTTGGGTGATCACTTAAGGGAAGAAGTTCTCCCTGGTGACTTATGCTTGTCAGGCACAATACACTTCAAATAATGTATGCAGTGACCAGAATCCCTCTTCTCAGGAAGGAGGACAAGGATAAACAGGATAGATAAGAGGGAATAAGAGAGACAATAGATAGAGAAGAAGAAAAAGAGAGAGTCCTAAAAATAGGCAATCAAAACAGGAAAAAAATTATTATTTTTTTTCTTAAAAGAAAGAGAAAAAAGGGGGGGGAAGAGGGGGGAGATAACTACCCCCAGAAATTAAAAGGGCAGGGAAACAAAAACAGCTAGTATTTTTATATGTTGAAGACTCAATAAACTTTTCCAGTTATCGCATTAATACACATCTAGAACATGCATGAAACAAAGAGAAAAAAAAGCATTGAAAAATAAAAAATTCTTAATAATAAAAACTTGGAAGTATAGTCAGTAAGAGTGTATCTGATCCTTTTGGGAGGAGATGTTCACTGTCTGTCTGGGTATGAAAGGCAGAGTCACTAAGTTAGGACTTTCAGGGGATCTGAAAGTCAGAAGTCTTATGTTTTCAATGCTCCTTCTGCTGGTGGTTGCTGAAACTGACTCCTGTGATATTAGAGCTGGGGCAAGAGATTCAGTGGGTTTAACATGAACTGTGATCCTTCTGGCTGGGGTGGGGGTGGCTAGCACTGAGCAATATTCACTTTTACTCCACTAACCCAAACCCCCTCTGCCAAATGGAATCAGGGCCTGTCCCAAGCCTTCTCTTCTCAATTCAGCCTGTGGTCTGTGGCTGGCTCCAGATGCAGTTTTAAGAGCCTGCTTTGCAGTCCCAAGGAGAGCTGGCCCCAGTCGGGGAGTGTGGAAGCCTCCTAGGGCTGTAAAAGCTGGGGTCTTGGCTCGCACTCAGCTGCAGCTGCCGCACCTGCTTCCGCAGGGCGGCCTGCTCCACTAGGCTTGTCTGTAGGCAGCTTCCAGACACTGATCTTGCCATCAGATGGAGTGTAAGCATGGGATGTCTCTTTTCAATAGTGCTATCTTTAAAGCATGGAAGCTTCTCCGAGCTGATGTGTTCCCCGGTTGTTAGATTCCTCCCCCACTCCCAGGTGGAGTGCACACAAAAGCCTCCACGCTCTATGTCCCAGCCAGGATGAAAAAAAATCCACTCCTTTCTCCCAAGTCTTTGCTCCTCAAAACCATTGAGCAAACTAGGACTGGGGTTTCAAGATGCTAATCCCCCAAGCGCACCTCAAAATACTGGAAATGAACTGGGGATTTTCCGTGCAGTCTTGGAGCTGCTGGGGAAGCTGTCTCTCTTCAGAGCGCCATGTTGAATCCTACTTGATTTGCATTTTGATTGCTAGATATGTTGAATTTTTTTCATATATTTGTTGGTCATTTGTGTTTGAGATATGTGCTATCTTTTTTCCACACTACTTTTTTGCCCCCTTTATCAAATATCAGATAGTTAAAGGTATGGGGGTTCATCTCAGAATCCTCTATTCTATTCCATTGGTCTTCAGTTCTGTTTTGATACCAATACCATGCTCTTTTTGTTACTGTGGCCTTATAGTATAAATTCAGGTCAGGAATTGAGATACCCCCTACTTCTTCCTTCTTGCTGAGTATTGTTTTGGCTAGTCTGGGTCTTCTGCTATTCCATACGAACTTGAAAATTGCTTTTTCTATCCGTGAAGAATGACATTGGTATCTTGATGGGGACTGCATTAAATCTGTATAGGGCTTTGGGTAGAATGGCCATTTTGATTATATTAATTCTGCATAAGCATGAGCATGGAATGTTTTCCCATCTACTCAGGTCTTCTGCAATTTCTTTTTTTAGTGTTTGATAGTTTTCGTTGTAGAGGTCCTTAATATGCTTTGTAAGGTTGATGCCCAAGTATTTTATTTCTTTGGAGGAGATGGTGAATGGGACAGATTTCCTGATTTCTTCTTCCGTGAACTTGTTGCTGGAGTAAAGGAAAGCTATGATTTATTGGTGTTGATCTTATAGCCTGCCACTTTGATGAAATCATCTATAAGCTCTAAAAGTTTTTTGGTTGAGCTTATTGGTCTTCTAGGTATAGAATCATGTCATCAGCAGATAGAGACAACCTGACTTCCTCTTTTCCTATACGAATTCCTTTGATTTCCTTGTCTTGCCTGATAGCTCTGGCAAGGATTTTAAGGACTATATTGCATAAGAGTGGTGAAAGTGGACAACCTTGTCTTGTTCCTGAATTCATTGGAAATGCTTTCAGTCTTTCTCCATTGAGCATAATGTTGGCTGTGGGTCTGTCATAAATGGATCTTACACAGTTAAAGTATCTTCCCTTGATCCCTATCTTCTCCAGGGTTTTGAGCATAAAGTGGTGTTGAATTTATCAAAGGCCTTCTCTGCATCAATTGAGATGATTGTATGATTTTTATTTTTAATTCTGTTTAAGTGGTGAATTACATTTATTGATTTGCATACGTTGAGTCCAGCCCTGTTTTCCTGGAATGAAGCCCACTTGATCATGATGAATTATCTTTTTAAAGTAGTTTTGGATTTGATTAGCTAGAATTTTATATTTAAGGACTTTGCATCTATGTTCATCAGGGAAATTGGTCTGTAGTTTTCTTGAATTGTCTTTGTTGGATTTTGGTATCAGTGTAATACTTGCTTTATAAAAAGTGTTTGGGAGTGCTCCCACCCTTTCAATTTCATTGAAAAGCTTATAGAGGGTTGGTGTTAACTGTTCTGTGAAAATTTGGTAGAATTCTGCTGTATATCCATCTAGACCTGGGCTTTTCTTTTTTGGAAGACCTTTGATTGCTGCTTTGATTTCACTACCTGAGAAAGGTTGGTTGAGATTTTCAATGTTCTCTAGTGTTAATGTGGGGGTATTGTATATGGCCAAGTATCTGTCTATATCCTCCAGATTATCAAACTTGGCAGAATATAAATTTTCAAAATAAGTTCTGATAATCTTCTGGAGTTTGGTTGCATCTGTGGTGATATCTCCATTTTCATCCTTGATTTTTTTGATTTGGTTCACTTCATTCTACTTTTTGGTGAGGTTGGCAAGGGGTCTGTCGATCCTGTTTATTTTTTCAAAGAATCAACTCTGTTTTGTTGATAATTTGTACTGTTTTTTGTTCTCAATTTTGTTGATTTTAGGAAACTATTTTAATCATTTCCTGTCTTCTATTAGCTTTGGGATTGGCTTGTTCCTCTTTTTGCAGGTGTTTGAGTTGTAGCATAAGACCATTTATTTGGACTCTTTCTAGATTTTTGATGTATGCACTCAGTGCTATAAATTTACCTCTTAAGAATGCCTTCATACTATCCCAGAGATTTTGATATGTTGTTTCATCATTTTCATTCATTTCCAAGAATTTCTTGATTTCTGCTCTCATTGCCTCTTTTATCCATCCTTCATTTAAGATGGAATTATTCAATTTCCAAGTATTTCAGTAATTTCTGTTGTTTCTCTTGTTGATGGCTAAGATCATAGCATTGTGGTCTGACAGGATACATGGGACTATATCCACGTTTTTGTATTTGTTAAGGTTACCTCGGTGATTTTGGACACACACGACATCCCCTCTTTAACACAGGAGGACATTGAAAATCTCAACAAACCTATCACAGAAAGTGATCCTTAATTCTGTTTAAGTGATGAATCACATTTATTGATTTGTGTATGTTGAACCAGCCTTACATCCCTGGAATAAAGCCCATTTGATCATGGTGAATTATCTTCTTGATGTGTTTTTGGATATGGTTTACTAGAACCTTTTTAAGGATTTTTACATCAATGTTCATCAGGGATGTTGGGCTGAAGTTTTCTTTTTTTGATGTGTCTTTGTTGGGCTTTGGTATCAGAGCTATGGTTGTCTCATAAAATGTATTTGGGAGCATTCCCTCCTTTTCAATTTCTTGGAATAGCTTAATAAGGAGAGGTTTTAACTCTTCCTTATAGGTGCTATAATCCTTAGCAGGGAATCCATCTTATCCTGGGCTTTTCTTTTTTGGAAGGATTTTCATTGCTATATGGGTTTCAGTGCCTATTATTTGGCTGTTTAGGTTTTCAGTATCATTCTGAGTCAATATGGTAATGATGTATGTGTCTAGAAATTCATCTGTGTCTTTAAGGCTATCTAATTTAGAGGAGTATAGTTTTTCAAAATATATTCTGATAATCCTTTTGATTTCTGTAGGGTCAGTGGTGATCACTCCCTTTTCATTGGTAATTTTATTGATTTGCTCCATTTTCCTCCTTATTTTAAGGAGATCGGCTAGGGGGTCTATCAATTTTATTTATGTTTTTCAAAGAACCAGTTCTATGTTTTGTCAATTCTTTTTATTA
Source organism: Aplodontia rufa (assembly GCA_004027875.1). Classification (NCBI taxonomy): domain Eukaryota; kingdom Metazoa; phylum Chordata; class Mammalia; order Rodentia; family Aplodontiidae; genus Aplodontia; species Aplodontia rufa. The sequence goes on from PVKS010004601.1 coordinate 61,619, forward strand.
TTTTTTTTGTTTTCTATTTCATTGATTTTTTAGTTCTGATCATGATTATTAACTGTCTTCTGCTGGGTTTAGGATTAGATTACTCTTCCTTTTGTATGGATTTGAGATGGAGCATAAGCTTATTTATTTGAACTCTTTCCTGGTTTTTAATGTAGGCACTCAGTGTTACAAATTTTCCCCTTAAGTTTTCATGCTTTCCCAGAGGTTTTGATATGTTGTGTCTTTATTCTCATTGTCTTCCACGAATTTCTTGATTTCTGCTCTCATTCTTCTTGGATCTACTCTCATTCAATAGGGTATTGTTCAATCTCCTTGTATATATGTGTTTTGTGTTATGATTTTTGCTATTAATTGTTAGGGTCATGGCATCATGGTCTGATAGGATACATGGAATGATATCTTTTTATATTTGCTGAGACCTGCTTTGTAAATGGGAATATGGTCTATTTGGGAGAAGGGTCCATGCACTGTTGAGAAGAAGGTATACTCAGCCAATTTGGGGTGGAATATTCCATAGATGTCTGTTAAGTCCATTTGATTTATGGAGTTGTTTAGACTGGAGACTGGACTGGAGATATCTTTTTATTTTTTTGCTTTGACAATCTGTTAGTGACAGAAGAGTATCAAAGTCTCCCAGTATTATTGTGTTGAGGTCCACAAGTTGTTTTGTGTCATGGAGTAATTTTTCTCATATTTGGGAGTGTTCATGTTTGGAGAGTATATATTTACTATGGTTATATCTTCCAGTTGTGTTGTTCCCTTTACCAGGAGGTAGTGGCTTTATCTCTTCTGATTAGTTTATGTTTGAAATCTATTTTGTCAGATATAAAAATTGCAATTCCAGCTTTATTTCTTGGGCATACACCAGTAGATCTTTTTCCATCCTTTCACCCTCAATCTTTGTATGTCATTGGTCTCTTTTTAGCAGCATATTGTTGGATTTTGTTTTTTGACCCAATTGTCTTTTGATTGTTGCTTTTGAGACTATACACATTAAATTTTATTTTTTCACGTGGCCTTCACTGCTCAGACACTTCGTTGTGTATGTGGTGCTGGGGTTAGAACCTGTGTCCCTGTGCATGTGAGGCAAGTGCTGAAACCACTGAGCCACTGCTCCAGCACCTGTTTATGGGTTTTGAGGAATGTTTGCTTGTTTTTCTATCTGAAGTTTATCTTTGAGAAAGATAATCAATTTTATTTAGTTTTTCATGTGGCTTTTCACTGCTGTGAGACTTTGTGTACATGGTGCTGGGGTTTGAACTCAGGTCCTTGTGCAAGCCAGGCAAGCACCATAATCACTGAGCCACCACTCCAGCCCTTTATTTTTTTTTTTAAAGAGAGAGGGAAAGTGAGAGAGAGAGGAAGATCGAATCAATTTTATTTAGTTTTTCATGTGGATTTTGTTGCTTTTTCTTTATTTCATTGTTCCTTTTAGTAATCAGATCATTAATAATTATTTCTAGGTTTTCATCTTGCTCCCTATCTGTGTTCCTTGGCTGTGGAGCTGTGTGCTTGAGGTGAACCTTTTTTCCTTATTTCTATAATTTTCTTCTGGATCTTTGAATGCAGTTTCCCTGTGGTGAAGATAGGCAGGTCTTGAGGTACTTTTTTTTCTTTGCAGGTCAAAGGGTTGAGTCAGACACCACCCCTCTGATGATCATGTTCTTCTAGAAAGCTGCTTCATCTTGGAAACTTGTTTGGCTCTAGTTATGTAGGCCCAAGAGCATTGATTTCAAATCTGTTTGGGGTGCCATGCAGCCTGCTGGTTTGTATATGCACAGCAGCAGGGGTGCTTTGGTGGGTTCTGGTGCCTCGTGTACAGATGAATGGGGCCCCTGAACACAGGGACAGGAGTCGGGATCTTTGGCAGTGGGTATGGGCCCAATGTATCTGGATCTGTCAGGAATGGCTATGTTTGGGTGGCTATGTGCAGGGCATCTGGGTGGTTTGGGACTGGTGTATTACCATGCCTGAAGGCCCTGGATCCATGGCACAGAGGCTGCTGGGTTTGGCTTTAGCACAATTCCTAGGCAGGGCTGCCCTGTGTGGCTGTAGGCCCTGGAGCTGAGGCCTCCGTCCACGTGCACAGGCTGTTGAGGTCAGCTCCAGCGGTCATCCTGGGCAGGTGTGTCCCATGCAGCTGCAGGTCCGGAGCTGAAGCTTTCCTTGGTGTGCAGAGGCCTGCTGGGGTTGGTTCCTACTGGGCTCCTCTGCAGGTGTGTTAAGTTAGTGCTCTTGGAAACTGTGCAGCAACTCATTCATTAAAGAGGAATCTGGACAGTGCATTACAATACACAGTACTTTCTTAGTCATATTTAGCAGCCACCAGTGAATGGGTTTGCTACTATGATAAAGTGTCAAGATCTCCTTTTGAAACAAGTGAAGAATCTATACAGAAATTTTTATGAAAGATTAGATTGGGGATAGGGCATGTAAAAAGGAGTAAAGACAAGTCCCAGATTATTATGATAAACAAATGTATAGACAATGGTCTTGCTTATTGAAAGAGGGAACAATAGATGTATTTGGGAAGTGGAGGAAGTGGAAAATGAAGATGTTGATAAGCAATAACAGTGCTTATATTGAAACCAAAATTTTTCGAGTGGTTTTTTTTTATGTGCTTTATACTGTATGCTGCACAGATATTTCATCTTTTCCACTCAATGAAGTAAAATCTACTATTATCTCATTTGTAATGAAAATATTTGAAGAGATAATGGGCTAAAGTTTGCAAAATTTGATGAAAAATACCAATTTATACATCAAAATATTTAAATGAATTCCAAATTTACACAAAAGATCCACATTAACCACATGAACTACTGAAAGTCAAAGACAGAAAAATTTGAAAGTGGTTAGAGAAAAAACATCATAGACAGAATACCTGTAAGAATAGGTATATAACCTATAAGATTCAAACCTATTTCTGATGAAAAAAAGATATATCAATAAAAAATTCTTTTTATTTATTTATTTTCTAGAGAGCGAAAGAGAGAGAGCAACAAAGAGAGAATCAACTTTATTCATGGTCTTTCTTTCTCCAACACCTAGTTGTGTATGTGGTATTGGGGTTTGGACCTGGATCCTCACATAAGCCAAACACTCGAAACAGTAAGCCACAACTCCAGCCTTCAACCAAGAATTCTATATACAATATTTTTCACTTTTTTGGTTTATGAACTATATTTTCATTGATGATTGTGGCATTTTTCTCATTTTGGATTGTAAGGAAAATTGAGGTTGCAGTTTTGGTTTAGAGTTCTTAGGAAATTCAGTTTACTTGGGGTTTAGGGTAACAAGGCTAACCAGACAACTAGTTCATTAGAATAGTACATAGAATTTGAGGTCTTGGCCTAAATATCATCCCCCCCAACACACATACGTCTGTCTGGCCCTGTTCTCTCAGCATACAGGACCAGTGACAAGTACAACAAGAATTTAGAAGTCAAATATTCTTATAATATTATTATGAAATCTTTTTGTATACTCATTATAAATCCTTTTTTTCCATACTGAAAGGAATGTGACTTGGTCCAGGGGTGATTATCCTACTTAAGAAAACTTGCTGAAGGAAAAAGTCCCCTGTTCAATCAAGGCATTAATAAAATTCCTTCCTCTTTTCCACTGCCCAAAAACTTAAAATTTCTTTTTGTTTGCATGTTTTGGACCACACATTTTCTGACTGGTATAGTAAAACTTGTATTGACTTTGTTATAATATTAGAACAGGACTTTTGGCCAGTTTTATAGTTTAGGCATTATTAAATAACATAGCAGGCAACTAAACTCTGGGTAAAAGCTATGATTAATCAGAATTCCAGGTGGCAGAAGAGGTCATTATGGCTTTAAGATGTCCTGCCTTCTGAAATATTAGAGATACAAAGACTAAAAGAAGTTTATGGCCAAGATCCAGAACCATCTTGAAATAGCATCCAGAAATGGGATGAATAAAACGTTACAAAGAGACACATGTATTGAAAAGCAATGATTTATTTCCTCAAGGTGTTCAAGAATACACCAAAAAGATTCAATAACTGAATGAATGAGTCACTAGCATGATTTGGAAAATCCTTGTCAAAATCCTGAGGTTATATTAGATTAAGAGTACTATCTAAGACAATAATAGTTTGGTAGAGGTTATGAAGCTCAACAATCTTACACAGTTTTAAGTAAGTCAATTTCCTAGTTGTAACCACACACATATAAAAGACAGTGCATGAATAAGACAATGATTTCTATAGTAGTCAATTCATGACAGATAGCTTATTTCCTTGAAAGCAAAGTCAGTTTAGTAATTTAAAAATTTATACTAAGATAAGAGTCTAACAATTCTAATAAGTCCCAGATAAATCTTGGTATAATTAGGTATTTTCTTTATCAAATAATGGAAGTAGGCATATATAATTTCATACATTCTGGCCTAATATTGAGTTTTTTAAAAATTGTATTTATAGTACATGTTAGTTACTTACCGTCATGCCTTTCATGAATTTCTTGAAGAACTTAGAAATAATGTTATGAAAAACAAAGTTTTTCAGGCTCCAGAATGCAGTCTCCAGAGACAAAAGCAAGAGGAGGAGAATTAAACCCAAGATAGCCAGTGTAATCAAAAACTTTGCAATTCCATGTTCTCCAAAGCTATACACATTATTCTGAATAACTGAGAATGATAAAAAAACATAGCCTTACTTTAACAACTGATACAGTATAAGATAATGCCAAATAGTAAGAAATAAGGGATCAAAATGAGTTTTAAGTTAGATTTAGAAAAGTATAAAATACAGAAATAACTAATTATGTTGATCTCATTTTATCCTCCTTGATATTTATGGTTTTTATAAAAGTTCTTGATGGATATGGAAAATTACCAGAAGTCACTTGGCCAGGCAACAAACACCCTACTTGCTGTTTTGAAATCTACTGACTATGGTCCTCCTTGGAATCTATTGCCTCAGGCCCTTATCATAGGATTCCCCACCCTACTGAAAAACCCAGTTTAACCAGAAAAGTCGCACCTTGGCCTCCTCTCCCTCATTCCCTCTACAGCTATCTACCCCAGGCTGAAAGCAGCAGGTGTGTCACAGACTCCACTGGGCCCTCCTTCTCAGGTTTCAACTGAATAAACCTGTATTACTGTTGAGCTGCTCTCCTCTCTATTTCCTTCATTTTCTTCTCTTCCCTTACAGTTCTTTTCCTCTAGCTTTTTTAAAACCAGTTTTTGATTGTGCCATACATACAATGAATTTCAAAGGCTAAGCCTCTGTGAACAGAATGCTTGCTAAATGAAGCATACAAAATCATGATATTTGTAGTATACATAACCACCTCTGTAGGTCATGTAGAATATCCTTAAAGACCTTCAAAAAGAACATTTAAAGAAAACTGACTAGATGAAAGTTCTAACACATCAATACTGAAAAGAAAGAAAATAATAATCTAAAATTGAGTTATGGTTGATCAATTTTGACATTATAGGGAAAGTTTGCTAAAGCAAATAGCTGAATTCTGGATATGAGAATAGGAGCCACCTCTGAGATGTGAAGATCATCATGCTAATTTTATAAGAATTGCATTTTTGGATTACAGAAATGTAATTGATTTAATTTTAATAAAATATATAAAACATAAAATGACCTTCTCAAAGTGTATACTGAATGCATTCACAATGTTGTGCAACTATCACCACTATATTGATCTAGAATATTTTCATCATTACAAGAGAAAAGTTAGTACCTATTAAATAATCACCATTATCCTCTTTCCCTGGCCTACTGGCAACTATTTATCTAGTCTGTCTCTATGGATATGCCTTACTGGAGATATTTTATATAAATGGAGTTATACACTATGTGCCCTATGGTATCTGGCTTCTTTATGTTAGCATAATGTTTTAAAGCCTTATCCATGTTGCACTATGTATCAGTAATGCTTTTCTTTCTTTTTATTGATGCATTATAATTATACAGAATAGTGGGATCCCTTGTGACATATTCATAAATGCACATAATTTGTTCAGTTTCTTTTCCCTGCACTTCCCCTTTCTTTCCCTTCTTTCCTACCTCTGATCCACTTCCTCTACTTGACTGGTAATCATTCTACTTTCATGGGATCCCCTTCCTTTTCCTCTCTGGCTTCCACATATGAGAGAAAACATACAAAACATACAATCCTTAACTATTTTTTTTTTGTGTGTGTGTGTGGTACTGGGGATTGAACCCAGGGATCCTTTACCAATGAGCTACTAACCAAGGCTATTTTCTTTTCAATTTTGAGATATGGTCTCAGTTGCTGAGGCTGATCTTAAATTTGCAACCCTCATGCATTAGACTCCCAAGTTGCTGGGATTACAGGTGTGTGCCACACCTAGTTTAAAACCTTTGGATTTCTGAGGCTGGTTTATTTCACTTCCCATAATGCTCTCCAATCTCATTCACTTTCCTGCCAATGACATTATTCTTGTCTTTATGGTTGGAAAAAACCCTCAACTGTGCATGTATACCACAGTTTCATTATCCATTCATCTACTGAGGGGCACCTAGGTTGGTTCATCAGCTTGGCTATTGTGAATTATGCTGCTATAAACATTGGTGTGCATGTAGCACTACAGATGATGATTTTAGTTCTTTTGGCTAAATACTAAAGAGTGGGATGCCTGGGTCATACAGTGGTCTTATTTCTAGTATTTTTGAGGAATCTTTATACTGCTTCTTTCCAAAGTGATCATAACCAACTTGAAGTCCCACCAACAATGCATCGGAGGCCATGTCCTTGCCAACACTTATTTTTATTCTTTGTAATTGCTACTCTGATTAAAGTGAGATGTTCAACACTTTTTCATATATTTGTTGGCCATTTGTACTTCTTAGTTCTTTTTAGTTCTTTTGCCTAATAAAATTGGGTTATTTGTGCTTTTTGGTGTTAATTTTTCTGAATTCTTTATTCTGGATATTAATAACCTATCTGAGGAGCAGATGGCAAAGATATTCTCCTATTTTCTATGCTCTCTTCATGTTCTTAATTATTGCCCTTGCAATGCAGAATTTTTAAATTTGATGCCATCTCACTTATTCTTGGTTTTACTTCTTATGCTTTAGGAGTCTTGTTGAAGAATTGGTTTCTGTGTTGACACATTGGAGTGTTGGGTTTACATTTTGTTTGTGCAGTTGCAGTGTTTCTGGTCTAAATCCTAGATGTCTGATCCACTTGGAGTTCACTTTTGTGCCTGCTGCAATCTGCTGGTGGATGCCTCTAGAGACTCCCCTATACCCCCATACTGGTAATCAAACTCAGGGCTTGTGCCTGCTAAGTAAGTACTATCATAAAGTGCAGTGAACTTTTTATACTAGCTTTTGTATTCTTTTCATGCCAGAATTTCTATTTGGTCCCTTTTAATAATTTTTTTTGTATCTTTATCAGATTCTATATTTGGTGAGGTGCCATTCTTTCCTGGTCTATCATTTTTGCCTATGGTTTCATAAAATTGTTTGAAAACAGTTGATTTATTTATCTTTTTTTCATGAGGTTTTTGGATTACATTTATTTCAAAAATTGTTTCAAATCTTAACTTTTGTCCACCCATGTTTGTGAAAACAGAACTAGAAAGGAGGTAAGGAAGAACATGATAAGTATTTTAAAATATAGTGACAAATAATTAGTGAAGGGGAGACCATTATAATTAGTTATTGGATGGTAAAAAAGAGTGAGTTTATGTACTATTATTTTTTACAAATAATTTATAGAAAAAAGTTTGAGAAATGTGACCTGTGTTTTTCTCTTAGATACTTACAATAAATATTGCTATAAAAGTCATGCAATAATTTTAACTATCTTTGTTTAATCTCGCTTCCCAACCATATTTGACAATAGAATCTTTTTTTCTTTCCAGAGAATGGCTATTAATATCTATATAACTAATGTGCCTTAAATCCCAATTTGGGAAAACAAATTCTATAGTGAAATTATTTTAGAAATGGAGAAATAAACAATTTATTTTAACTATAAATAAATACAGAAATATTAAGTTTTATCCAGCCCTCACCAGAGAACAGTTGATTTAAAATCTCTGTGTAGTAGGGTCCAATATCTGGAGTTATGTTAATTACTTTTTATCCTGTGAAGGGCCATACTTTCTTTCTTTCTTCTTTTTTTATATGCCTCAAAAGTTTTTGTTGAAAACTGGACATTTCAAATTATAGTATGGCAACTTTAAAATTCAGTGTCTCCCTTATTGCTTGGTTTTGCTGTTCCTTGGTGTGAATTATATTTGTATGTTTAATGACTTTCATAAATCTTTATTATGTTTGGTCACTAAATATTGTTCTATTCACATTCCACTGTTTTTTTCTAAGTTTTTCATTAGGTTCCAGAATTTCAAAAGGTTTGATTCTGACAGATGTCACCTTAACCCTTGTTTTACCGAGAGGAGATACCCTTGAGATGCTTACTCTACCCATTTTTGGTCTTAATTTAATTCAATATATTGATTTGTTGATTTTCATTTAGCAATCTTGTCAAGCATTCTAAATATTCTAGTAATTTATCTGTAGATTTAAAAAAATTTTTTTTAAAAGAGAGGGACAGTGAGGGTGAGGGAGAGAAAGAGAAGGAGAAAGAGAGACTCAATTAATTTTATTTACTTTTTCATGTGGCTTTTGTTGCTCTAACACTTGGTTGTTCTGGGATTTGAACTAGTGTCCTTATGCATGCCAGGCAAGTGCTATAATGGCTGAGCCACCACTCCAGCCCCTATGTTGTATTGCTTTTGAGCCTTATTAATGTTGTTTGAGGCCTGTAGATCATACTATAAAAAATTCTTCCAAGTTTCTAAGATTTATTCATACTGTTGCCTTCATTTGATGTTCATACATTTTAATTTCTTCATGATAGTACATCATGTGAGAAAAAGTCTTTATTTCATTCATTCTGCATATCCATATGTAAATGGTCCTATGCCATTTACAAATTTTGTAATTACAAAAACTGCCAAATGAACTATTTATCAAGGTTTATATCTTGGAATAGAAGTACTGTTATTTGAATATCAAATTTGGCTAATGTCAAATTATATCCACTAGTAGTATATGAATATTTCCATTTTCCCACATCTAAATACTTGCTGTTATCATACTTTTTTCTGCATGTTAAATATTTAATTATTGTATTTACTTGAATAATAATGAAGTTTATCAAACCTCCATATAGACCATGGGGTAGTTGTACATCTTTCAAAAAAACTACTTATAATAAGCCATTGGTATCTCCTTATTCCCCCATTCCTCTTCATATTTTTTCCCCAATTTTCTTCCAGATTGCATGACTGATTTTTTTATGGTTAATTTAAAATTATTGATAGTCTACATAGTAATTTTCCGGTGTGTGTGTGTGTGTATGTGTGGTATATGTATGAAATATTTCCTGTCTGATTATTTTTGATTTCCTTAATGTATCTTTCATTAAAGAGAGTTTTTAATTTTAATGTAGTCAAATCTATTAATAATTTTTCTTCATGATTTAGCGCTTTTTGTACTTCTTTGAGAAATATATTTCAATCCAGTGGTTAGAATATTATTCTATTTTTTTTTTGTACTGGGGATTGAACCTAGGAATGCTTAATCACTGAGCCACAATACTAGCATGTATTTTTTTTTTTTAATTTGAGAAAAGAGTCTTGCTAAATTGCTCAGGGCCTCCCCCATTAAGTTGCTGAGGCTGGCCTTGAACTAAGGCCTGAGCTTAGTTCCTGAGCCACTGGGATTACAGTTGGGTACCAGCATGCTAGGCTTCTAATGCATTTTCTTCTCAAACAATTTAAACTTTATTCTCTCTACCTTCTTTATCAACAGTTGGATTAAAAAATGTTTGGTAGAGTGTGTGGATTCACTTTCTTTTTATGGAAACTTAAAGTGTTATTAATATTTTTTGAACAGTTTATTCTTTATGCAATACACAATGTTATCTGCCTTCTATGTCAAACTTCTGCATAAACTTTGGCATGTTTCTGGGCTCTATATTCTATCTCATTGTCTATTTCTTGTAACTATTTTTAAGAGACAGGAAGAAATAGAGAGAAAATAAACTTATTTAATTTTTTATCTGTTTTTTGTTTTTCTGACATTTAGTTGTATATGCAGTGCTGCGGTTTGAACCCAGGTTCTTGCACATTCCAGGTAAGTGCTGTAGCTAGTGAGCTACTCTCTAGCCCTCATAAATCTTGAAATTTCCAAATTTTAAGGAATTGAACCAATAGCTGAGAAAGCACATACCTAGATACATTAATTCTAGGTTTTAAAAAGGTAAATTCTGCTAAACATTTTGCAAAGGGATATTTATATGAAATATTCCACTGAATAAAATATGAGGAAACATTATACAGTGCATTTTCCGTTGCTCGTATAAAATTAGTTTACAATGGACACTATGAGAAAGGAAAATATCAGCACAATTTTTCTCATAAAAGTGTATTGAAATAGCTCATATAAAAATATTTATAAATGGGATAGGTATATGGACAATTGAGTTTATTCCAGGGATGCAAAAATGTTTGGCTGAGCATCTATAATTCAAAAGTTCAAAATCCCAAATACTCCAAAAGCCAAAACTTTCAGAATACCAACATGATGCCACAAATGGAAAACCCCACACCTTACCTCATATGATGGGCTATAGTCAAAACATAGGTTTAAAAATGACCTTCAGGGTGTGCAGGTGCCCTCTGTGCCTATTCAGCAATTCCCTGCTGAAGACTGGAGAACCCAAGCCAGCCACTGAAGACTGGTCTGAAGCTCCCACTGCTCAGGCCACTGAGTGGGTAGCAACAACCACTGAGTGGTCTTAAGGTGTTGTTCTGTGAATATGTAAGCAAAATGGAAATGAGGTTATGGAAATAAACAGCAGTTTCTAAAAACAATAAATAAAAATGACCTTTAGGGTATGTTCATGAGATTTATATGAAACATAAATGAATTTTGTGTTCAGAATATTCCAAAATCTGAACAAATTTAAAATCTCAAACACCTATGAACCCAAGCATTTCAGATAAGGGATACCCAATCTATATTTAAATAAAAAACAAAACCAAAATCTACACATAGCAACCCTTGATATAATTAAGGGAAACAACAAATAGCATAACAAACACCATAATTAATGGTGGATTATTAGTTGTGAAGCTAATAAATTATATAGTCAGGATTTAAACTCAGACATATGACTCAAGGCCAAGTTCTCACTACACTGACTTTCTATAAAAATAAATATTAAAATAGTAAGATATAACTGTATTTATAGCCACAAGGAAAATCTTGATAAGTATCTAGTGTATAGTTCTTTTTCTTTTTCTTTTTTCTTTTTAAAAGAGAAAGGGACAGCAGGAGAGAGAGAGAAACAAATTTTTATTTAGTTTTTCATGTGGCTTTCGTTGCTCCAAGACTTGGTTGTGTATGTGGTGCTGGGGTTTGAACTCGTGTACTCGCACATGCTGGGCAAGTACTGTAACCACTGCTGTATAGTTCTTAAATGCAAATACCATGACTATAATCAATAAGACTGAACAAAGGAAAAGGAGGAATAAATTAAGAGTATCAGAAATGAACAAAAAAAAGTAAAGCTTAAATTTAAAATATCAAATTACATACAACCAAATTTAAAACTGTATTAGATCTATTCATTTATAAGATTTTACTCTAAAAAGAAAAAAGTTGAATTAAATATTAGCTTAAGGGCTGGAGCCACTGGCTCCATGGTTATAGCGCTTGCCTGGCATGCACGAGGACCTGGGTTCAAACCCCAGTACCACATACAGAATTAAGTGTCCGAGAAGCAAAGGCCAGAAGAAAAATAAGAAAATGATTCTCTCTTTCTCTCTCTTTCCCTCTCTCTTAAAAAATTAGCTTAAGTTGAAAAAACAAGAAAGTAATGAAATTAATAAAACAAATTTAAAAGAGTTAAAAGGAAGCATAAAACCACAGGCTGATTCCTTGAATACACAGTTGTCTTTTAGAATCTCTGGGGTTGGGGTTTAGTGCTAGGACCCTGGTAACAAAGTCCAAGGATGCTCTAGTCCTATTTGCATGCAACTTACACACGTTCTCTCATATACTTTAAATAACCTCTAAATTACTTTTACTACCTAATAAAATGCAAATGCTGTGTAAATATTTGTTATATTGTATTGCTTAGGGAATAATGACAAGAAAAAATTCTGCATGTGTTCTGAATATTTTTAACCTGTGGTTGGTTGAGTTCATGTGGAACCCAGGCTGGGTGAATCCATGTGGAGGGTCAACTGTGTTTAAGTCTCTGGTAAGCAAGAGTGAAAAAAAAAAAGTAGGAGAAGGTCCCATTGCCAACATACTATAAATGAGAAAGCTGCTATGTCTTACAGAGGAGGATAAAATAATCATTTTCAGATATATGTGAATGAGTGAAATCAGAAAATATAATTTTTAAAAACAAAATGTAAACGATTATAATTATTCTGTGGTTTGACTGAAGGAAGTTTTAGCAGGATAAACATGACAAGCTTAGATGGTTTTACATTTACCTGAGCTCTCTACCTAAGGATCATTTAAGTTCCGGTATTTGAACTATCTCAAAGAGTTACCATTCACAGAGAGCCAGCTGAGCAGAAAGAGTTGCTTATTTTCTTTTCTAAAATATTTCTGATATGTATTAAAAATATACAAAAAGGAATGAATCATAACAATATAGAGAATGAAGGTGGGGGTGTGGATGGGAAGCAGATAATTTAAAATTTCACTGACTTTCTGGAAGAGGGAAAGATGACCGGGTGGTGCAGATGAATAAGCCAGAGAGAAAACTGCCACCCTATTGGACAAATCCCTAGAGAAACTATAAACATAAAACTTCCAGTTGTCATTGTGTGGAATACTATTTTAAAGTCTTTGTTCATAAATATAAACAGAGGATCACTTCTATTCCCAAATTAAAACAGCCATACAAGTCATCTTTCTATTGGTTAATCATAAAGTTCTTCCCTGATTTGAGACTTTTTGCTCTTGCTTTTCCATCAACCTGTGCAGGAAGCAATGTTTCCTCTGTCAGTAAAGGAAGTTTTATTTCTCCTATCTCTTACATACTGGCTTGTTTGATCTAATTCTTTTGGTCATCAAATCCAGTAACACTCTGCAGAAATGTATCTCAACTAGCCTAAGTTATTCTCTTATTTACCCTTTTATTTCCTTTGATATCTTATAACTACCTATAACTGCTGTGATTTTTACTTATTTTTAATTTTTTTTCACTTGCCACACCTTTAGAAGATAAACTTTATAAAATGAGGGACCTGACTTCTTGAAAACTCTTACCAATATAGGAGGTACAACAGTTCAGCAATAAGAGTGTAAGAAAGAGAACAGAAAAGATTGAGGGAAAGGGACAATACAGATTTCCTAGTACCAAGAAAGGACAGAAGCCTGTGGGTTGAAATTACTATCAAATTCTAAGCAGAATTAAGGTGAAAAATCTATCCCAATTCATACTAATATTTTACAGCACCAAGGATAACAATTTTCAGAAAACAGAACTTTCAACATGGATAGATTAACCTGCAAAGGAATCAAAATCAGATTAACATCAAATTCTTCTCAAGCAATATGATTTAACACCAGAAAATCAATTAATTTAATTCTGTATTGAAAGAATAAATGACAGGGGCTGGAGTGGTGGCTCAGCAGTTGCAGTGGTTGCCTGGCACGCGCAAGGATTTGGGTTTAAACCCCAGTGCCACATACACAGCAATGTGTCAGAGCAATGAAAGCCATTAGAAAAACTGAATAAAAATTTTTTCTCTCTCTCATTCCCTCTTTCTTAAAAAATGAATAAAGGACAAATAAAACCATCAAGATTTTCTCAAAGACCAAAAAAAGCATTTCATCTCATTAATAAAAACAGAAAACAAATGAACAAACAAAAAACCCCACCAAAAGACCTCTAAACAAACTAGGAATAGAGTAGAACTTCCTCAAAATGATAAAGATTCATGCAAACTTTATGTCTAAAAGCCAAAATTGCTGTGGAAGACTGGATTTTCTTATTCCTCAGACAGGGAATAACGCAACAATATTTCTTCTCATCACTGCTTTTCAACAAATAAAATTCTAGTTAGTGAAATGAAATAAAAGAAGAAGTGAAACTGTTCTCAGTAATAACATGATTATCTATATGGAAAATCTTAAGGGATCTCAAAAACCCTACTAGAACTAATAATGAATTAAATAAGTTCACAAGATATAAAATCAATATACTAAAAGTCATTTGCATTTCTATGTTAGCAATGAACAACAGAAAATGAAATTAAGAAACAATTCCATTCACAATAGCAGAAAAACACCTTAGAAATAAATTCAACAAAATAAATGCAAGACTCATAAAATGAAAGCTATAAAACAATGCTGAGGGAAATTAAAGAACATCTAAATATCTCATATAAATAAAGTAGAATAGTAATCCAGGAAAAGCAGGACAGAGGGAGGTTGCATATTGAGTGTTAAAATACAATTAGAGACGAGGGATAAGTTGTAGTTTTCTGTAACACAGTAGGGTGACTAGAATTCACAACAACTTCCTATATATTTGATAAAGAACTAAAAGAAAGGAGGTTGAAGGTCCCAACACAAAGAGGTGATAATTGTTTACTGGATGGAAATGTTAACTACCTTGCTTTGATCATTACATGTCATGTTCGTGCAATCAAATTATCATACCATTATCATAGTATTATTATCTTCCCACTTTGATCACTAGTATCAATGCAATCCTATTCCAAATTCTGTAAGCTTTTTTTTTTGGTTGTTTTTGGCAGTAAATGAGAGGCGGATGAGAAAATTTATAGGAGATCTAGAATAGACAAATGTAGAAGAATTAGAAAAGAAAGAACAAAGGTGGAGGACTTACACTTCCTAATTTCAAAAGTTACTGCAATGTTAAAGAAATAAAAAACCATATGCTAATGGCATAGGATAGAGATATCAAGGAAACAGAATTTATACTCCAGAAATAAAATCTTATACAGTTCATTTTTACAAATATGCCAAGGCACTAGAGTGTAGAAATGATACACTTTTCAACAAACTGTGCTGGGATGAACTGTCATGATCTAAATGCAGAGGTAAAATTATAAAACTTCAAGTCACTGGAGAAAATCTTCATGATTGTGGGAAGTAAAACTTGGCAGTGTTTTAGGTATGATACAAAAACCTCTATCCATAAAAGAAAACAATGATAAGCTGAATTCTTTAGTAGTCAAGACGTTTTTTATTCAGAAATTTGTTAAACAATCAAACAAGCTTCTAATGAAATAATATATTATAAATTCTGATAATTAGATTTACTCCCAAGAGCCTCCCCCCATTTACCTACCCTTATCCCTCCCACCTCTCCTTCCCAATACATCTCTACAAAAGCCTTAGGTTGTAGGACATTACACCTTATCTGGATTTAAAACATGACAATAGACCTTTCTCAATGGCCAGGGTATAGCTCTAGACTCCACAGATGAGTGAAGACATTCCACCCTTGGTTCTCTGGGTTATTCTTATTTCACTCAGCATAATTTTTTCCATAGCCATCTATTTACCTTCAAAGGCTGCAATATCATTGTTTCTAATTGCTGAGTAAAATTCCATGGTATATACATATACCACAGTTTTTGGATCCGTTCATCCAGTGAGGGACATCTGGGTTGGTTCCATAGTTTAGCTATTGTAAATTGAGCTGCTACGAACATCAATTTCGGTGTCACTGTAGCGTGCTGATTCTAAATCCCCTGGAAAAATATCCAGGAGAGGAATAGCAGGATCTTATGGTGGGCTCATCCCTAGTTTTTCTTTTTTTTTTTTAAATAAATTTTTATTTTTTCATCTGGACTTTGTTTCTCCAACACTTTGTTGTGTATGTGGTGCTGGGGTTTGAACCAAGATCCTTGTGAATATAGGCAAGTGCTCCAGCCACTGAGCCACTGCTCCAGCCCCCATCCCTAGTTTTTTGAGGATTCTCCACACTGCTTTCCAAAGGGGCTGTACCAGTCTGCAGCTCCACCAACAGTGTGTTAGTGTGCCTGTCTCTCCACAGCCCCTCCAGTATCTATTATTATTTTCTTCACTTTTGCCAATCTGACTGGCGTGAGGTGATATCTTAATGTAGTTTTTCATTTGCATTTCTCTGATTCCTAGTGATTTAGAGCACTTTCTCATGTATTCATTGGCTTGATCAATGTCCTCTGTTGAGAAGTTTCTATTTAGTTCTTTGGCCCATTTATTGATTGGGCTGTTTGTGTTTTTGTAGTTGAGATTTTTGAGGATTTTGTAGATTCTGGATATGAGGCCCCTGTCAGAGGAATCACAGCCCATGATTCTCTCCAATTCTATAAGAAACCTCTTGACTCTTTTGATTATTTCCTTGGTGGTGCAAAAGCTTTTTAGCTTTATGGCATCCCATTCACTGATTTTTGACTTTATTTCCTTCACTTTAGAAGACATGTTGAGAAAGTCTTTGCCTACTCCCAAATGCTAAAGTGTTGGACCTAATTTGTCTTCCATCAGTTGCAAGGTAGCTGTTTTAATTCCTAGCTTCTTGATCCATTTTGATTTGATTCTCGTGCAAGGAGAAAAATATGGGTCTAATTTCAACTTTCTGCAAGTGGCTGTCCTGTTTGTCCAGCACCATTTGTTGAAAAGGCTCCATGTAATATATTGTCCCCCTTTGTAAAAAACCAGATGTTTAAAGATTTGAGGTCTTCTATTCTATTCCATTGGTCTTCTTCCCTATCTTGATACCAGTACCATGCTGTCTTTGTTACTACAGCTCTGTAGTACAGTTTTAGATCTGGTATGGCGAAACCGCCTGTTTCATCTTTCTTGCTTAGTAGTGTTTTGGCAATTCTAGGTTTCTTATTGTTCCAAATGAATTTGAGAATTGCTTTTTCTATGTCTGTAAAGAATGGCATAGGTATCTTAATAGGGATTGCATTAAATCTGTATAGAGCTTTTGGTAGAATGGCCATTTTTATTATATTAATTCTGCCTAACCAAGAGCATGGGATATCTTTCCATCTTCTTAGGTCATCTTGGATTTCAAGCTTCAAATGACACCAAAAGATAACATTAACAACTTTTGTCCAAACAAATAACTGCAAACTGATAAACAGATAAGGAAAATGTAGTGTATTCACTGGCACAGTTATGCACATCTGTAATCCCAGTATCTTGGGATGCTGAGGTAGGAGGATCGCAAGTTCAAAACCAGTGTCAGCAACTTAGTGAGGCCCTGAGAAACTGAACAAGACCCTGTCTCAAAATTAAAAATAGAAAGAGCTGGGGATGTGGCTCAGTGGTTAAGCATCCCTGGGTTCACTCCCTGTATTCCCCCCGCCCCCCCCCCACAATGTGGTTTATGGGCTAGAGGTGACTTAGTGGTAAGATGTTTACCTGGTATGGGCAAGGACCCAGGTTTGATCCCCCAGCACCATATATACAACTATGTGAAGGAAAAACAAAAACCTGATGAAAAAATAAAAATTAACTTTCTTTCTCTTAAAAAACATGGTATCGGGGCTGGAGCGGTGGCTCAGTGGTTTCGGCGCTTGCCTGGCAAGCACGAGGACCTGGGTTCAAACCCCAGCACCATGTACACAAATGAGTGTTGGAGCAACTAAGGCCATGTAAAAAACTAAATAAAGTTGTTTCTCTCTTTCTCTCTCTCTCTCACACTGTCCCTCTCTCTTATTTAAAAAAAAAAAAACAAAAACATGGTATCTTCATATAATAGAATAACTCAGCAACCAAAGAGTACTAAGATATGCTGGAACCTGGATCAATCTCAAAAACATAAATGTACATGAAAGAAGCCAGATATGAAATGATTTTATTGTATGAAACGTTCAGAAATATCTCATTTATAGAACAAGTATATTATGGATTCTTTAGGGATCTATTTTAGGTAGTGAAAATATTCTAACCCTGGAATGTCATGATTGCACAACATTACAAAATTATCAAAAACACTAAATAGAATTAAAATTGGTGACTATGCTATATAAATAATAACCTGACAGAGCTGTTTTTAAAAAACAAAAAGACAAATTTACATTCCAAACAGGCAGACTAAAATCTGACATAATTTTTTCTATTCAGGGATTTGGCCCAAATAATTATATTTCAACCTTACTCATTTAGTGAAATACAATTAATTTATCTCTGTGTTTCCATATAAACCATTTGATCCCAGAAAAAAACAATTTGTCTTCTGATTCTCTGTCTCTGTTTCTCTTTCTCTCCCCCCCCATACAAAGAGTTAATGTGCTTTTTAAAAAAGAATTTTTAGAATCAACCTGAAATATGAAATCAGATTAAAATATAAAATACTTAATAGAATGCCCTTATTTACCCAGGCTTTTTATCTGGTTGTGAGTTTATCTTCATTTGTGACATACTTAAAACTTAACATACCAGAGAATTTAATATTTTAAGTAAGGGGTTCCTTACTTAAATGTATTTATAAAAACAAGGATAGTAACAGCTAACTTGTAGAGGTGCTCAGAGGATTCAAAATAATATACATAAGCTATCTGCACATAGCAGGAGACTGGTTAGTAGTAACCCATTGCAAATTTTGTAGCTTCATGAAGAAATTTCATGGATTTTATTTTGAGACTTCATCTCTTCTTATGTTCCATCCCTAGACCATGAAAATAACTTTGGAGAAGAAATATTCTCAAAACAGCAAGCCTGACCACATCATTTGGAAGAAGAACAGGTTTTACTTATCTATAAGGCTGGAAAGGAATAAGTTGTGTTTAGGGACCTGTGGAACCTTGGATACTCACATGTTTTACTGCAATCCAGATAGATACTTTTAAATTTCTTGGCACAAAGTTTTTTTACTTCATAGTCATCGAAATATCTGCTGATACTCATTACAAAGCTGTAACTAGGAAGCACCATTAATGCACTACTTATGATATCGATGAAGGGAGATAGCTCATTCTCTGTAATTAAAAAGATGATTAGCTTCAATTACAAAAAAGTAATGTACCCCCTCAAAACAACTTCCTTCAAATTATTAAACCATTAATTCTCAGAGAACTTTCAAACTAGCAAATGATCCTTGAGAAATGGCTAATTTTAGTTGCTAAGCTTGTCCACCTTGATAGCCTGTGGTTTAGATTTGTCAATTACAGCATTCAAGACAAGACTTTTGGTTTCCCTAGGGCCTATTTTCCCTCCTTATTTATGTGTACATCTAATTCTTTCCTTTCTTTCTTTTTTTTTTAAAGAGAGGGGGACAATGAGGCAGGGGAAATCAAATTTACTTGGTTTTTCATGTGGTCTTCATTGCTCTGACATTTTTTTGTGTATCTGATGCTGGGGTTTGAACCCTCATCCTTGTGCATGCCAGGCAAGTGCTATAACTGCTGACCTACCACCCCAGTCCCTTATTCTTTTCTTGTTTTCTCTCTTTCTTCACCTGTCCCTCTACCTCTAGCTTCACAGACATACTCAACGAATATTTGCTAATTTTCAAAAAGCATGTTTTCAGATTCTTGGAAATTAGTATTTTTATTTTCATACCATTCCATCCTCACATTTAACATATTTCCATAGGAAAGGAAAAATTGTGTCAAGTCCTTACCATAAAACTGTAGGATGGTGTGAATGATGATACTGAAAACAATTGAAAAGTAGGTAAACAAAGTGAGCTTGATTGAGGCAGCCGTTCCACTAGAAAACAGGAAGCTTCCGAGATACATGAGGGGAACCAAACACCAGCCATATAGCATAAAGATCAACATTGTGTCCAGAAAGTTGTAATTCACAACAAGTGCATCCACTTCACAGAATTTGAACACTCCCTGGGTAGAGGTAAGAGCAAAGTAAATGATTCTGTGCAGTAACTCAGGTCAGAATACTTAGAACATAAGCATCTTACTGCCTTCATTATACCACAGGACTACTGATTACTATTCATTTTTCCCATTTTTAAAAAAGCTTTAGGATGTGAGCTGGAAGTGAACTACTTCTTCAACAAAGACTATTCCAATGAGCACAATGATTATACTTTTATGTTTTTTCTCTTTGGAATGCTTTTACTTTTAATCCCCCCCCCCATGATCAAAGCCAAAGTAGTTAAGTCTGCATTAAGCCAAACTGAAATTTACTAGAAGAAAAAAATGATCTAGGAAGTTGGTTATTTCTCTGAAGATTTTCTCTATGGCTGCTGTATCACCTCCCACATTTAGACTGCCTCTGATCTCTGCTTTGGGCTTGTATCCATCTCAACAATTTGGGGCTATCCTTCTTCAATTATTCCACTTTAGAATCAGACCAGGGATTACAAATTTAGAGTAGGCTAGCTTAGGAAGAGGGAATCATTAGAGTTATTAAATATTTTTCTAGAAATCTGATACAAGCCAGTAATTACAATTTCTTCAAAGATAACAAGACTGATCTGTTTGAACAAGGATACAATGCTTTAACAGGAACACTAATAAATGGAAAGATGGGTTAAACCAAGAATGGCCCCTGTTAAAATCCTGTAAGGCTCTTGGAAATGGTTTATTTTAAAACAATAGTGTTTAAAGGAACGAGATGAAAATAATCAGTAGTTACAGGCAAGAGAGGCTAAAACTATAGTTGGTTTCATCCTTTCTAGTTAAAAGAACTGAAAGTAAAAAAAAAATACAGAGTCAAGAGGAACAAAATGGCTGTGGTGAGGTTACAGCTTCTGTTCTAGGCTCTTGATCACCATTACCATAAATGGGGACTCCCACAGCTCCAGGAAGTGAGTGCACCCCTGAACATCACTGGAGCTCAGACCCGGTCATCTAGACACACAGAGATGTATGGAAATGTGGTAATTTTTGGGACTAGCTCTGGGCGAATTGAAAGAGCTCTCCAGCTCCTGCAGGGTCACCAGGTGGCATATTGGCTGCCAGAGCAGTGCCTCTCAGTGAGGAGCAGGGCAGAATGCTGAGCTACTGAGCATAAGCTTTTCATCTGGAAAACCTCAAATTCAAAGAAGCACCCTTGTGGTCTTACCCTAATTTGTCCTAATTTGTTATGAGCCCTCAAAATCAATATGATATCAATATCTGGTATCTGGCAGCCTTTGTGGATAGAAAAGAGGCAGCTAGGACTTCCCCCAAGACTCCCCATGGGAGCCTGTGGAGACCCAGAAGTTCCCTCCGTGCTAGTGACCTGTCCCTGAGCTTTTTATTAAAAAAAAAAAACAAAACCAAAAAACAGAATTTGAGCAAGGTAATGAGGGATTCTCTAACCTTCCGCTCCCTCCCCAGTCTGAGGTGAGAGGAGTTGCTGCTTAGGAACTGGGCCCCTAAGTCAAAATCCCAGGAAATCTTTAGATAGGCTTCGCCTGTGACAGCAGAGAGAGCTCTGCAACTGCAACTCCAGTTCAACCTGCTTTCCCAGAAACATAAGATTAAAACTAAGGGTTTTTTTTTGTTGTTGTTGTTTTTTTACTTTGACTTAGTACTTTGTTTTGTGTGGCTTGGATCTTACCTTAGTTGTGTCTGTACGAGCTCTGGTGGAACTGAATTATCTATGGACATATGGACTCATCATTTTTTTCTTTCTCTTTCCTATTTTATAATTCCTCTACCATTATGAACTCTTTCTCAATCATAAAGAACTGTCCCCCAACCCCTGCCCTTTGAGGTTTGAGCTTTTGACCACCACAATTTGTGTAGGTGGTACTGCGATCCTCTACTGCCCTCTTGTATCTCTACTTTGAAAAATAACCCAACTCTTTTCTCTTTTTATTACTATCCTACATAATCTCTACTTTTTCTCTGCTCTTGCTCCTAATTTGAAAGTTCTCCCCTACCCTTGTTATCACAATTCCTATGTTCTTCAGTGTCTATAAGCTCACCACCAACTAGTCTTCATTGGTTTACATAACTTGCATTGCCACAATGGAAATACTGGAAAAACTTTTCTGCTGTGATTACCATTCTTGATATAAGTTATTTTCTTTTAAGTCACCTATAGACCAACAGTTAAATGAGCTTGTTGCTGGATGTAGGTGATAACCCCCACAATTCTTCTCTTAGAAGGGAATTATCATTATAACAGTTATAGAAGGAGTGAAGTAAGCTATATTATGCTGTTTATCATATGTGTTGAATGTTGATACTGATTCCATTTCATTATCTAGCAAGGTACTAGAAATTGTAAAGGTCAATAAAAGTTCACAGGTTGGGGTACCTGCTGGTGAACTTGACTTATCTTCACAGAACCCCAACCCAACTAAGGGGGGGAGACAAAAACCCCCAACCCATCAACAAGATCTCACAGAGGTTCAACCAGAGGAGTCTTGGGACCTGCTCCCCTAGCACCAATCCATACTACAGCAGAACAAACAATTCAATCATATATAAAGACTCACACATAAAAGAAGGAGGAAAACAATTTACTTCAATTCAAGGTCCTAAAAGAATTTCTTTATAAATGAAGAATCATGCTAGAAAAGCTTTGCCTCAAACCCACAACTCCCCAACCATGGAGCCCATGGATAGGAAGCAGAATGAAAACCTAGAGAAAAAAAACTATCAACAATGCGATTACTAAAACAATCAAAGAATTAACGGAAGATCTAAAGTAGGAAATGAGAGCAAACACAGGATATGAAAAACTTCTTTAACAAATAAATGGATATACTGAAAAGAAAATTAATAGACTTGAAATCCTCAGTCAACCAAATTAGAGGTCAATGGAAGAATTTAATAACAGATTGATTTCTGTAGAAAACAGAACCTCAGCCCTTGAAGGAAGAACTTCTGATAATGAGGACAGGCTGAGTAAGCTTGCACACATGGATGACAGAAAAGGAAAAAAAATCACAGAGCATGATTGAAACTTTCAAGAAGTCTGGGATGCAATCAGAAGAAATAATCTGAGAAATTGGGATAAAAGAAAACATCTAAATTGAAATGACTGGCATAAAGAACATTCTCAATGAAATAGTTACAGAAAATTTCTCCCATATCAGAAATGAGTCAGACATCCTTATCTAGGAAGCATATAGGACATCCAATAGATCTAATCAAATGAACAATTCACCAAGATATGTCATGTTCAAACAAATCAAGGGAAAACTGTAAGAGAGAAAAAGCTGTAAAAGAGAAACACAAAATCACATTTAGAGGCAAACCAATAAGAATCACTTTGGATTTCTCAGCTCAGACCATAAAGGTGAGGAGAGTGTGGAATGAGATATTTCAAGCATTGAGAGGAAACAACTGCCAACAGAAAATACTATACCCAACAAAATTCAGCTTCAAATTCGAAGGGGAAATAAAAATATTCCACAATAAAAACAATTAGAAACATACATGAACACAAAACCAGCTCTACAAATAATACTCAAAGACAAACTTCACACACAGAGGAACAAGAAAACAACTCCCTAAGCCAAAAGCAGAAGAAAATCAATAAAAGTTCACTCTCCTAAAAGATAACCATGTCAGCACAAACTACACCAAAAAATCACAATGACAGTGCACTACAATCACATATCTATTCTAACACTGAATGAAAACAGTCTCAACACCCCAATTAAAAGAAAGAAATTAACTGACAGGATCTAAAAACAAAATCCAACAAATTGCTGCTTACAAGAGACACATCTCCCAGCCAAATATAGCCACAGACTGAAGGTGAAATGTTGGAAAAAAATCTACCAGGCTTATGGCCCAAGAAAGCAAGCCAGTGCTGTGATACTTATATCTGACAAACAGATTTCAACCAAAAATTAGTCAAAAGAGACAAAGAAGGCCACTACATCTTCATAAAAGGAATTTTATATCAAGGAGACATAACTATAGTAAACATCTATGCCCCAAATATCAACACTCCCAAACACACAGAAAATATACTGACTGAATTAAGACCACTCATAGATCCCCACACAATCATACTGGGGAACTTTAATACACCACTGTCACCAATGGACAGATCATCAAAGCAAAAAATCAATAAAGGGGGGCTGGACCAGTGGCTCAGTGGTTACAGTGCTTGCCTGGCATGAGTTCAAACCCCAGCACCACGTACACAATGAAGTGTCCAAGGAATGAACGTCACATGAAAAACTGAATACAAATTGCTTCTCTCTCCGTCCTCTCTTTCTTTAAAAAAATCAATAAAGGTATCTCCAGCATCAATGACTCCATAAATCAAATAGAAACAGATATCCATAGAATATTCCACCCTAAATTGGCTGAATGTACCAGGGGTGCATGGATCCATCTCCAAAATAGATCATATTCTAGTCCACAAAGGAAATCTTAGTAAATACAAAAAGTTGATATAATCCCACGTATTCTATCAGATCATAATTGCATGAACCTAGCAATTAAGAGCAAGAAAAAAAATAACAGCACATAAATACATGGTAATTGAATAATACCCTCTCAAATGAAGAATGGATCAAGGACGATATGAGAGCAGATATCAAGAAATTCTTGGAAACAAATGAGAATGAAGACACACATATCAAAATCTCTGGAACAGTATGAAAGCATGCTTAAGAGGAAAATTTGTAACACTAAGACCTTCATCACAAATACTGAGAAATCACAAACAAACTTATGTTTTCTACACCTGAAATCCCTACTAAAAGAAGAGCAACATAATCCCAAAGCCAGGAGAAGACAGGATATTCAAGATCAGAGCCAAAAAATCAATGAAATAGAGAATGAAAAAAACATAGAATCAACAAAAAAGAGTTGGTTCTTTGAAAAAAAATAAAATTGGCAGATCCTTAGCCAATCTCACCAAAAGAAAAATCAAAATGAAGCAAATTAACAAAAATAAGAAAGGAAAATGGGGAGATAACCACTGACCCATCAGGGGAAATTCAGGAGAGTACCAGAAACTGTTTTGAAAAACTATACTCCTCCAAGTTAGATAACCTGGAAGAAATGGATTAATTCCTAACCACGTAAGACATTCCCAAATTGATGCAGGAAGATACTGAAAACCTAAACAGACCAATATCAGGTTGTGAAATTGAAATAGCAATTAAGAGCCTTCCAAAAAAGAAAAGCCCATGATCTGATCGATTCTCACCAGAATTTTACCAGATCTTTACAGAAGAACTAACACCTCTTCTTAAGCTATTCCATGAAATTGAAAGGGACAGACCCCCCCGCAAGCACTTTATGAGGCAATCATAATCCTGATACCAAAACCCAACAAAGACACATCAAGAAATACAACTACAGACCAATATCCCTGATAAACATAGATGCAAAAATCCTAAATAAAATTCGAGAAAACTATATTCAACAACACATCAAAAAGATAATACATCATGATCAAGTGGGTTCATTCCAGGAACGCAGGGCTGGTTCAACAGATGCAAATCAATACATGTGATCAACTCAATTGATGCCAAAATGAACTTTGATAAAATCCAAAATCTATATATTCTTAAAACACTGAAGAAAATAGGGATCAAAGGAACTTACCTCAACCTTGTAAGGGCCATTTATGACAAGTTCTCAGCCAACATACTAAATGGAGAAAAACTGAAAGCATTCCTACTAAACTTGGGAACAAGACAAGGTTGTCTACCCTCACCACTTTTACTCAATATTGTCCTTGAAACCCTAGCTAGAGGATTCAGACAAGAGAAGGAAATTAAAGGGAAATGAAAAGGAAAAGAGGAGGTTAAATTATCTTTATTTGCTGATTAGATGATACTATATCTAGAAGACTCAAAAAGTTCTTCCAGAAGACTTCGAGAGCTCATAAATGGATTTAGCAAAGTGGCAGGTTACAAGATCAATACCCAGAAATCAATACCTTACCTATACTCCAACAGTAATTTGGCAAAAGAAGAAATCAGGAAATCTGTCTTCTGTCCCATTTACAATAACCTCACAAAGAATAAAAATACTTGGGAATTGATCTAACAAAGGAAGTAAGGAAGTAAAAGATCTGTAAAATGGAATATACAGAACACTGAAGAAAAAAATTAAAGAAGACCTGAGAAGATGGAAAGATATTCTACATTCTTGGTTAGGTAGAAGCAATATAATTAAAATAGCCATTCTTTTGAAAGTACTGTACAGATTCAATGCACTCCCCATTAAGATATCAGTGCCATTTATCAGAGATAAAAAACCCCCAATTATTTTGCCGTACCAGATTTAAAACTATGCTACAGAGCTGTAGTAACAAAAATAGCACGGTACTGGTATGAAGATAGGAAAGAAGACCAATGAAATAGAAGACCCTGAAACAAACCCTCAAATCTTTAAACATCTGATTTTTGACAAAGGGGGACAATATATTACATGGAGGGGAAACAGCCTCTTCAACAAATGGTGCTGGTCAAACTGGACAGCCACTTGCAGAAAGTTGAAATTAGACCCATATCTTTCTCCTTGCATGAGAATCAAATCAAAATGGATCAAGGAGCTAGGAATTAAAACAGCTACCTTGCAACTGATGGAAGACAAATTAGGTCCAACACTTTAGCATTTGGGAGTAGGCAAAGACTTTCTCAACATGTCTCCTAAAGTGAAGGAAATAAAGTCAAAAATCAGTGATTGGGATGCCATAAAGCTAAAAAGCTTTTGCACCACCAAGGAAATACTCAAAAGAGTCAAGAGGTTTCTTATAGAATTGGAGAGAATCATGGGCTGTGATTCCTCTGACAGGGGCCTCATATCCAGAATCTACAAAATCCTCAAAAACCTCAACTACAAAAACACAAACAGCCCAATCAATAAATGGGCCAAAGAGCTAAATAGAAACTTTTCAACAGAGGACATTGATCAAGCCAATGAATACATGAGAAAGTGCTCTAAATCACCAGTAATCAGAGAAATGCAAATGAAAACTACATTAAGATATTACCTCACGGAGAGGTTTTAAGATGGCGTTCTGAAGACAAAAGCCTTCCCAAGCACCCCCGCGACTGATCAGGATATCTCCAGCTTCTCACCAGTATTTTGAGGTGCATTTGGGGGGATTAGCATTGTGAATCACCAGTTCTAATCTTAGCAGTAGATTTGAGGAATAGAGAGTTAGGAATGACCAGGGGCTTTGTTCTGATCTCTCTCGGCTGCCACGGCTGTGGTGGCTGTAGCAGCCGCCCACCGGCCAGCATTTGCACTCTACTGCCTACATTCCCTCCCGCCGGAGTCACTTCTGCAAAGAAAAACCCGCACAGCTTTAAAGTCAGCGTTCTGGCAAGGACCCCTCCCGGACCTGCTCTCTGTCTGGCGGCAGGATCAGTGACTGGAAATAGCGTTCAAACAAGCACAGAGCAGCAGTTTGCGCGGAAGAGGTGGGGTGGGAACGGCAAGGGCAAGGGAGCCGAGCAAGCGTCCGTACTTTATCCGCTTGCTAGTTACCACACTCCCAGCCTGCCCGATCAGGGCAAGACCTCTTTGGGATTGCAAAGCAAGCTCTAACTACTCTGTCAGGAAGCAACGGAGATCAAAGGTGGAAACGGGACCAGAAGGCTTGGCTGAAGCCCTAAAGAAGTTGTGGGAGCAGCGAGAGAAGAGGAGCATCCATCTTTAAAACCACACTACCTGTTCTGGACCCGCCTCCCCGGGTCTGCAAAACAGGCTCATAAAACTGTGCCTGGATCCAGCAGCTGAACACAGGCAGACTCAGCAGAAGGTGGGGTCCGGAGCCTGAATCCTTCTCTCATAAAGGATCTGGGACTGAGGAGTAACAGTGTTCAAGGCTCTGTCCTCCCACCATAGACAGAAGGTCTTTCACAGGGAGGAAAAGCTGACACCCACACCTCTGGGATCACAGAAGTCATTTTCGACAACAACCAGCAGATGGAGCTCTGATAACATATCTTCTGACTTTCAGATCCCCTGAATCCAGCTTCAAAAAAAGTTAAAACTGGTCATATCCAGCCAGAAATAGAAGATCCATTCCCTGAAAGGACCAGAGACAATCATAATATCGATACTTCCAGGGTTTTCCTATTAAGTATTATTTTCCAACCCCCCCTTTTTATTTTTTATTTTATTTTATTTTTTTATTTCGACTTCATTTTCTAGGTGTGTACCAAGGTGATATCTGGTGGAGTTTACTGGTTCTCCAATATATAAAAACTCTAGCGGTTTTTACTTTTCTGTTATGCTTATGTCGAAGAGCAGTTAACCCCTCCCCCTCCCCCCCTTTAAAATTTTTTTCCCTTTCCTTTTCTTTATTCTCTCTCCTCTTAGAGGGAAAATTAACAATAGTTGTTCTTCTTAGAGGGAAAATTAACAATAGTAGTTCTTAGTTTGGTAGCCTGTTTTTAAGGTTTCTTTCTCTTTTCCTTTTTTTTTCCTATTTAGCATATCTCTGACTCACTCTTACCCATCCGTCCTAGCCCTGTTATCATTCTTGAGAAGAAGGACTCTGGGCAGTGCATAAAGTAACTGAAATATTTTATGCCTGAAAAGCATAATTCTCAGGGAACAATTCTTCCCTTAAATTTTAGCAATAACCCAAATCTTGCCAATAAGGCTTTTACCCTTCCTATATTAGGCCACAGCTATCCTAGCTTCCCCTCGGATCTGTATCTTCTTTTCTATTTCTTTCTTTCCTGCTTTATTTCAAAGTTAGTAGATTTTTTCTGTTCAATTTCCTTTTCTCTTCAAATGGTTTCCCCTTAGCATTGTCTTGTTCTTTCTGCAGCAAATTCTTTAACTCCTCCACTTTCTCACTGTACATAATTGGTATACATAAACCTCTCTCTTAATTTTACCGGCATTACACCCCCCCCGACTCCAAATTAGTTAACCCACTTTCACCCTCCATTATTAAGACTATGTAAATATTACTGTGGTAATTGTTAATCTGAGTAACACGTATTTGTTCCTGAATTCTGTCATAGGTAATAGTAATTTTCTAGTATCACCAAAAGTATTGATTATTACTTACATTAGTTGCATAGGCCCAATTTGATAGTCCATTATAGTGGATGCTAAATAACTAATTTACTATTGTTTATTGTAAGCTTTGATTGTACATATTGCTAATTTACTACTAGCGCATGAGGTGTTGGAATTCTGCAAGAGTAACAAACAGTTTAGAGTAAAAGGGGTTGTGTTGTGAAATCAACTCTCCTGACAAAACCCCATCTCAAATAAGGGTTGGGATGGATCTCCCAACCCAACATCTTAGTCTGTAAGGCAGAAGACAGGAAAAAGAACCACAGAACTGGTATTGCTCATACAAAAGGTTCACCTGGTAAATAAGAGAGAAGAAGCTCTTCAAGCATGAGAAATTAAACTCGAAGAGGTTCACAACAATCCCAAAACTCCCCTGATAAGGGGGATATGGCCAGGGACCGGGATGAAAATCTAGAACAATATATCAATGAGCTGACAACAAAAAGGATCATCAACTTAAAAGAAGAGATAATGAAGGGAATAACGGAGAAAACCCAAGATTTGAAAGACTCGATTATTACAGTAATAGATTCTCTCAAAAAGGAAGTTACAGACCTCAAATCTGTAGTCAATGACATGAAAGGGACCATGCAAGAATTTAATAATAGAATAACTTCAGTAGAAAATAGAACCTCTGCCAATGAAGAAAGAACCTCCGAAAATGAAGACAGATTGACCAAGCTAGAGCTCACAGACATCAAAAAGGAAAAAAAGTTGAATGACTATGACCAGTATTTCAAGATTGTCTGGGATGAAATGAAGAGAAACAATCTGAGAATAATTGGAATACAGGAAGAAATTGAGACACACAACAATGGTATGAGGAATATTCTCAAAGAGATCATGAAAGAAAATTTCTCCCACACAGAAATAGAATCTGACATGCTCATCCAGGAAGCTTATAGGACACCCAAAAGGCCTAATCAAAAGAGAAACTCACCTAGACACATCATATTCAAAATGTACAACAGAGATACCAAAGAAACTATATTAAAAGCAGCAAGGGAGAAACACCAAATCACATTCAGAGGCAAGCCAATAAGAACTGTATGTGACTTCTCAACCCAGACACTGGAAGCAAGAAGGTCTTGGAATAATATCTTTCAACGTCTAAATGACCACAACATGCAGCCTAGAATTCTATACCCAGCAAAGCTCAGCTTCAAATTTGATGGAGAAATAAAAACTTTCCATGACAAAACAAAACTGGCAGAATTTGTCAATAGAAAACCTGCCCTACAAAGAATTCTCAAGGAAATACTCCAGACAGAAG
>PVKS010004602.1:0-91912 GCA_004027875.1 Aplodontia rufa
ATCTATTGAGATGATCATATAGTTTTTGTCCTTAATTCTATTTAAGTGAAGAATTACATGTATTGATTTGCATATATTGAATCAGCCTTGCATACCAGGAATGAAGCCCACTTGATCATGATGAATTATTTATCTTTGAGAATTCTTTGTGATGCTGGCTTTCTGTTCACAAATGCTGCAAGTTTGTTCTTATCATGAAAAGTTTTTATTTCCCCCTCAAATTTGAAGCTCAGTTTTGCTAGGTATAGTATTCTTGGCTGCGTGTTGTGCTCATTCAGGCATTTAAAGATCTCCTTCCAAGATCTTCTTGTTTCCAGAGTCTGAACTGAAAAGTCAAATGTGATTCTGATTGATTTGCCTCTGAATGTGATTTGGTGTTTCTCCCTTGCCACTTTCAATATTCTTTCCTTGATGTCCCTTTTGTACATTTTGAATATGATGTGTCTTGGTGAGCTTCTCATTTGAATAGGCCTATTGGGTGTCCTATAAGCTTCCAGAAAGAGCATATCTGACTCTATTTTTATATGGGAAGAATTTTCTTTAACTATTTCCTTCAGAATATTTCTTATCCCATTTGTTTGTGTTTCAATTTCTTCCTGTATCCCAATTACTCTTAAACTGTTTCTTCTAATTTCATCCCAGACATTCTTAAAATTCTGTTCATGTTCTGTGAGTTCTTTTCTTTTTTGTCATCCGTGCGCTCTAGCTTGCTCAGCCTGTCCTTGTTGTCAGAAGTTGTTTCTTCAAGAGCTGAGGTTCTGTTCTCTATAAAAGTTAGTCTATTATTAAATTCTTCCATGGTTCCTCTCATATTATTGACTGAAGATTTTAGCTCTGTTACTTCTTTTTTGAGTATGTTTATTTCTTTGATAATAATTTTTCATCTCTTCAGTCTTCTCACTTAGTCCCTTTATTATATCTTCTTTTAGTTCATTGTTCCTTTTAGTAATCAGATCATTGATTATATTTTCAAGGTTTTCATCTTGACCCCTATCCGTGGCATCCTTTTTGGGGGAGTTTTGGATTCGAGGTGAACCTCTCCTTGTTTGAGTCTTCATTTTGAAGAGCTTTCTGTGGATCTCTGAATTGAGATTTCCTGAGGGGAAAGCAGGCAGTTCCTCAGGTGGTTTTTCCTTGCAAGCCAAATGATCAGATGAGCCACCAACTTTTTGATGATCACCTTCTTCCAAATGCTGTTTCTGCCTGGGTCCTGGTGTTGCTCTACCTTTTGGTTCCAGGCTCAAAGTTGCAAATCTGAACCTATCAAAATGGAGATCTACCTTCCAGCAGGACTCAAACAGGCCCCAAAAGGAACATGGGGCGATGGTAGGCGGGGGCTGCTCCAGATGGGGAACCTCTCCTGGTTGGTCCTACTGGTGGTGTCCTGTGCACCTTCTGGTGGGATTCAAACAGGCCCCAGCAGGAGCGCAGGGCGAAGGTAGGCGGGCTGCTCCAGGCAGAGAACCTCCCCTAGTTGGTCATGAGCAGGGCTTCTCCTGTCGAGGTTCCTACCAGGGGTGTCCTGAGTGCCTTCCCCTTAATAATTTTTTTAAATGAGGGAGTTAATGAACAAGATAAAATTTGGGGATCCAGGAAAGAGGATCAAACACAGGCATGAATCAAAGAATATTTCTAGGCCCACAGCCATGCTGCACAGTTGGACTTGAGAGAAACAAGTCAGCTTGGAGAAAAAGAATGGAGGCAAGAAAGCTGTCTGAAAGTTATCAATTAAAGTATCTAACGTGTAACCAAGTAGATAAACCTATTAAGAGGAGCCTAGTAATTTAAGCAAATGAAGTAGGGAGGCAATTAACCCTGACAATATCCAAAAGGTTACAAGAAAGAAAACATAATTACAAACATTCTTTGGCTCTGCACTGAACAATATTTACATAGTTGTAATAATGTAAACACTGCAATGGGATTTAACCAATGATTACAACATAACTATATTGATATAAAAAGGGGTGGAAAAACCCAAGTGAGGAACAAGAAAGTTGTATCTTGTTGAATCTATGAGAAAGCCAGTAGATAAATTTCAAAACTGGTGATTCAAACCAATGATATACAATATATATCACACAAATATAAATAGTAAAGAAAAAAATAAAAAAGAGTTTAGGATCCAGCATTCCCACTACTGATGATGTAGTCAAAGGAAATGAAATCAGTATATTGAACAGACCTCTGCACTCCCATGCTTATTGCAGTACTGTTCACAAAAGCCAAGAAACAGACTCAACCTAAATACCTAACAGTGAATGATGGATAAAGAAAATGCTATGTACTATGAAATAGTATTCATCCATAAATAAGGATGCAGGCTTGTTATATGTGATATCATGAATGAATCTAGAAAATATTATGTTAAGCAAAAATAAGCCAAACACAGAAGGACAAATACCATATGATCTCACTTAGATGTGGAAACTCAAAAGATGATCTCATAGAAGTAGAGAATAGAGTAGTGATTAGTTAGCAAAGATGGGACTAGAGTAGGTAGGAGGTGGAGAGAGATTGGTCAATGGGTGTAAATGTATAAATGAGGGATAAGTCCAGGTGTCCTATTGCACAGTAGGGTGACTACAGTTAATAATGTATTATGGATATCAAGATAGCAAGAAGAGAGGTATTTGAATGCTCTCACCACAAAGAAATTATAGGTGTTTGGGCGAGAGATATGCAAATTGCTCTGCTTTCATCTTTACACAATGTTTCCCTGCACCAAAGCATCACTGTATTCCACAAATGCACATAGTTTCATATATTGACTGAAAACAGAGAAATAAACAATGTAAATATTGATAGGGGAAAGAGAGAGTTTAGGAGTTGAAAAGGCAGGAGACAGCTGTTTTTCCTTATGAGCCTTATGCTATTGTTTAACTTTTAAAGCTAAATAGAGGATTAAATGAAAGTAAAAATTAATTTTAGGAAATGAATGGCTATGATACAAGTGGTATGGAAACTTCTGAAAGGAGAAAGAGCCACTGCATTCTGACACTGAATTTGATCATTGAGATACTCTCTACCTGGTGATGGGTAGATCAGCTCCTTTGAAAAGGGATCCAAGGACTCCTGAGAGAAAAGATCCTAAAGGAGCAGGTTTGGGAAGGACCCTGCTATGTGCACCTGCTGTGGCCACATTCTCTGTTCCTCCTCTTTTCTCTCTCTTTCATTCTTGATCTTGCTCTCACTCTTATTCATGTTTTGCCAAGTCACCAAGAGAAGGAAGCTGCTTTCTCTATTATGCAGAACAACAAAGGAACGATTGGGTTTAATAATGAGGACTGATAACTGTTACACAGAGAAAACCTGGGCCCCACACAAGTTTTAAATTACAACTTTGATGGCATTGATCAGGCACTGAAGTTGTAACTGGGACATGGAGAAGTCACAGAAGATGCCGGCTGTTTTCTCAAACACACACAAAAATAAACCTGGAGTCAGATTAAACAAAGCTATTGTAGCAGATCTGTGGGAAAAAAGACTAAGAGATGTGCCTATCGCTTCAAATGTTACTCTAAATTGTAGGTTACCTTGTTTGTAGGGTGAAGATTAGAAATTGTTTAATTGCTATTCAGTTTTAATTAAGAGTTTTATTTCTGTAGGGAAAAAAAACAAATAGAGTGTGTAGCATGTGAGAGAAAGTAATGTGTGACTCAGTTAACCATACTTAGGAAAAACCTGTCTGCTTGGATCACAAGCCCAGAATACATCCTTTACCATCCACATGGGTAGCAGCTTTACCTGGGCCACAGATCTGGAGCTCAGAAACAGCAATCACTTGATACTAGGTTTGCCTGAACCCAGGACTTGATGAGAAACAGCACATCCCTCTTGAGTCTGTATATATTTTCAACCTAGGGCATCTCAAACCAGATCTGATTATTTGTCCATGTTAGCTCATCATAAATTCTGATTGAGGTGACACTGATGTGACTCTGCAGACTAGTATATATAGTGGCCCAGGTGTGCTTGGGTTTCAAAAACTATCTAATGAAAAATCTTTGAACACTATATCCAATGTCCATCGACTGGGACAAAGAAGTGGGCTGTGGTTAAAAGCCTGGGCCTCTTTCCCTAACCCTGACAGTGCTGAAAGTCAAACCCAGCTTCATCCCTCTCTATGTGAATAGATGAAGGCATTGAATGACAATATCACAGTCAAGGTTCCCCTCTGTTCAGTTCTGTTTCTTTCCCTTCTTTCCCCAACTAGCATTATCTCAAGAATTCTCTCTAGGGCTGGAGCAGTGGCTCTGTGGTTACTTGGTTGCCCCACATGCACAAGTACACAGGTTCAAACCCCAGCAATCATGTACACAACAAAGTCTAAGAGCAATGAAGCCCACATGAAAAACTAAATAAAAATTGTTTCTGTCTTTCTCTCTCACTCTTATTGTCCCTCTCTCTTTAAAAAAAAAAAAAAAGAATTCTCTCTATAAGACGTCTATACACTGATAGAAAAAAGGGAAGATGAAAAGGAAAGAATAAAGAAAGAAAGAAAACAAAGAGAACCCTTGTATATTTAGTAATTTCATTGAAAATCTACAAACCAGAGCTTAAGGTAATCATTTATGGAGAGGTTATACCAGCTGGGCACAGTGGCACACGCCTGTAATCCCGGTGATACAGGAGAGACAAGAGGATCTCAAGTTCAAAGTCAGCCTCAAAAGCTTAGTGAGGCCCTAAGGAACTTATTGAGATCCTGTCTCAAAATAAAAATATTAAAAAAGAGGGGACTGGGGATGTGGCTCAGTGGTTAAGTGCCCCTGGTACAAAAAACAAAAGAGGTTATACCAGATTTTGGCTAATTTTTTCATTGTGTATTTTAACTAGACCCATAAACACTCCCTCAAAGTGGTTTTGAGGTTCAAACTCACCATCTCTCAAACTGCAGAGTTCTGGAATCCCTAGAGAATCTGGAACAAAAACTCCCTTCATTACTGATGAAGCGTGATGTTCTCCTGGATCTGGCTACAGGAAACTGCCCATTAACCAAGCAGTAGTTTTGTTTTTTGGGGGGAAGGGTTACTATGTGCCCACCCACCCTGGAGGGCCTTATGATGGGGAGGGTGTCAGTGGCATAGCCATCCATACCCGCAGTTCTTGCAGCAGATCACGGTGGACTCACTGGAGTGTGCACATGTGAGGAAGAAAGGACCTGTCTCACTCCCTTGTTCCCTGTCCTTCCTACTTCCTCCTCGGACAGCATGCTAAAAAAATGCAATTGTCCCCATTCTTTGGGAGACCCAGCTACTACTCAATTACTGCAGACACTAACACCGATTATTGAGTGGTAACTGTGTACCAGGCACATTCCTAACTTCCTTCAGTCCCTGTAACAACCTCATGAGACCATGAGCACCATTATCCAGTTGAGAAAAACAGGCTTTAAAATAATCTGCTGAAGACCAAGTGGAGCTGGTATGCAAACTTACCTTATCAGAGCATTAATCCTGTTTCTATTTTTGCACAAATAAGTTTGTCTTGGTTTTCTGTTACTTACAACCAAAAAAGTGTCATCCAATATAGAAAATTAGTATGATGGGTTAAATATGAAACCACCAAGCCACAGGAAAGATAGGTAGCTGGGTCTGGGAAGCTTCTGGGGCCAGAAGTTCACACCCTTAAGGGCTTTATGCCTTGTTTCTGTTTCTCTGCCTGTGTTAGTTTCCTGAGTTGAATGTGTGATTGTACTTTGGCCTGAAGTGCTTATTTCTGAGAGTACCAGTGATTTTAAATTTTATTTTAATATTTTATCTATTGGGTTTTTTTTTTCAATTTTCTGCAATCTGTTTCTTATGGTATGTTTGAGAAGGTTAGAATCAAACAAAATCAAAACAAACTCCACAGTGCTAATTGCTCACTACCATTTCACCGTGAACTATCCCAGAAAATACACCAGGCAGAGGGGCTGGAGCAGTGGCTCAGCAATTACAGCGCTTGCCTGGCATGAGCAGGGATGCAGGTTGGAACCCCAGCACCACATATACAACCAAATATCAAAGTAACAAAAACCACATGAAAAGCTAAATAAAATTGATTCTCTCTTTCTCTCTCTCACTGTCCCTCTATCTTTAAAAAAAAAATAATACAGGCAGACTTCTGAAGCCAGAGGCAAAGACTCCATATGGCTGGTAAGAGGCAGATTGCTGTATCTCAG
Organism: Aplodontia rufa; assembly: GCA_004027875.1. Lineage (NCBI taxonomy): Eukaryota > Metazoa > Chordata > Mammalia > Rodentia > Aplodontiidae > Aplodontia > Aplodontia rufa. The sequence continues at coordinate 6,164 of PVKS010004602.1, forward strand.
AGGGCTGTCCCTGGACAGGAAACATAAATAGCATGCAAGATGCTTTTCTTCCTGGCATTTATTTCAAAAGTTGAAGCACAAAAGAAGGGAGTGGAATTGTGGATGAAGGCAGTATATGAGGAAGATGCTGGAAAATTTGCTCAGGAGAGTGTATGAGGCAAAGTTTCTAAGCACTGGCACCAGAGATTAAGCTTTTGTTTTTTTCTTTCTTTATTTTCTCTAACTATGCTTTGTATGATAGTGTAAAAAAATTAAGATAACTTTCTAATAATTCATTCATCGAAAACTGCAAAAGTATACATGAGAAGCACTAATATAAGGAGACACTTCAACATTAAAAGAAAAATACCACCAAACAAGAATCCCCACCAAAAAGTTCTAGGAAGTTCTGAAAAGAAAAAAAAAAAAGACATTGGATCAAGATTCTCAAATTCTTTTTATTTTGAAGCTGCCCCTTTAACTTTACAGCTCACCAGAGATAGAAATTAATCCAAGTGAAGTCCTGTGAAGATATTTTTGGTACTCTGGTTTCTGAAACACTTAGGGGAATTGCACATTCATGTTTTTTCTACATAAATGCCTCTGTCCTGGTTTTTGCTTCTCCGCTTCTGGATGTTACCCACCAGGAATCCATGAGCTGGATGCTGGAGGATATATTGCAGAGTCTTCTCCGATGCCCTTCTTCCTCACATCTGGGGATTCGCCCAGTCCACAGATAAATCACATCCTTCTACCAAGTAATGGTCAACTTCTTAAACCCAAGAAAGAGTGCAAGAGTATGGGACTGGCAGTTGGAGGATGGGAAAGAGCAGCATCTTACCACTTGATTCAGTTTTGTTTCTTTTAAAGTTTTTTCAAAATAATTTTTTAAAAATTTGGAATATTTTTAGACTTACATAAAATTTGCAAAGCTAATACAGAAATTACTATATACATCTCAACCAGTTCCCCTGAGTGTTAACAAAACTAAGAAAATAATATTGGTACTTTAACTAGACTTTATTTAGATTTCATCCATTTTTCAAGTAATGTTATTTTTCTGTTCCACAATCCAATGCAAAATACATACTCCATTTTGTGATTCATTATTTTAGTTTAATTTTTATTTTTATAAAAGTTACGCATAGTCACAATTTTTAAAAAAAAAAGCAGGGGCGGGAGGTTGGAGCTGGAGCGGTGGCTCAGCAATTACGGCGCTTGCCTGGCATGCGCAAGAACACGGGTTTGAACTCCCAGCACCCATGTACACAACTATGTCAGAGCAACGAGAGGCATGTGAAAACCTCAATAAAAATTGATTCTCTCTCTCTCTCTCTCTCTCTCACTGACCTTCTCTCTTAAAAAAAAAAAAATCAGACATGCCACTTAACAGAAAATTGGTCTTCCGCCCAATTCCTCCTCATCTCCAGTTTCCTGCCTTTGAAGGCAAGCAAGGTCAGCTTTCCCACTTCTTTGACCCTCTCTCCCTCCCATGCAGCCACACTGGTCTCTGAACTGTTCCTCAAACATGCCAAACCTGCACCACTTTAGGGCCAATGCTTTGCTCAGACTTCGACTGTGTCACATCTTCTTGCCCAAAAAGTGCACCCTGACCACCCTGTTTAAAATGATCATACACCTCACCTGTGCACAATCTCTCTCACTCTGCTTTGTTCTTTTTTTTCTTTTTTAAGAGAGAAACAACTTTATTTTGTTTTTCACGTGGCTTTAGTTGCTCCAACATTTAGTTGTGTTCGTGGTGCTGGGGCTTGAACCCAGGTCCTCGTGCTTGCCAGGAAAGCACTGAGCCACCGCTCCAGCCCCTGTTTTGTTCTTTTTATTTCCCCCCTGCAACACCATTTTATTGATTGATTTTGTATATTACTATCTCTCTTTCCCTGCCGGAAGATAGAAACCTATAAGACAGTGTCTGGCACACAATAGCACTCCATAAATACTTATTGAATGAACTATCGTTAGGACAGAAGGAAGGCCAGGCCAGAAGGTGTTAAGTTCTGTCCTCCCCGCAATCTACAGCATCCCTCTCACTCCCCTAATGACAGAGCCTGACATGGAGCCAGCAACAAGAAAGAAAACGTGATTAGCAAAGTTCCAGCCCCAGCATTATATAGCAGACTGTAATTATGCACCTGAGAGACGATAATGTAATAACTGAAATATACATACACACATTATTACCCTGCAGTAATCTCAATATAGTTAGAGTTCAATTTTTTTGTTAAAGCTATATTATTATTTATATTATTTTAAATATAGAATATTCACAGCCAAGTCATGTTATATAACATTATTTCATTTCTTTTCTTTACCACTTTTTATTTTATTTTACTTATTTATTTTTAATACCAGGAATTGAACTTAGAGGTGCTTAACCACTGAGCTACATCCCCAGCTGTTTTTATTTTTTATTCTGAGACAGAATCTCACTAAGTGTCTTAAGGCCTCACCAAGTTGCTGAGGCTGACCTCAAAATTGCAATCCTTCTGCTTCAGCCTCCCTAACCCTCACCCTCCCAGTTTACATTTCTTTTCTTATATAATTTCTTGTTTTTCCTAGATTCATTAATTTCCTTACTTTTCTATTTCTCATTTTTATCTTATTTTTTCCTCAAAATTCTCACATAAAACTCAATACAAACACTCAGGAATCTCCATCCTTCCATGCAGTCCTTCTTTGGATGGTCACGTCTTCTCGTATTCTCTATCAACCTCTCAATATGATTTTCCACATAGTCAAGTATGTCAGATCATCCATCAGTTCTTTTATTTTCCATCCTCCTGGAGCCCTACACTCCCTGCTCTAGGCTGGACTGTTTCTTCTGGAGCCCTGCTACGTAGTTGTTGTTCTGGAACTTTCCTTCCCCATCATCTTAAATCTCTCATGTATCCAATTCTATATTTCCTAGATCCCAATCATCCTCTTTCTTGGAATTTTTTTTTTTTTGAGGCTCAAATCCTTCAGTGTCTTTCTGAGAAAGAATATCCCAGAGATATTCTTTCCATATTTGAATTGGTCTGTTCAGACTTGGTGAATAGTGTGTCTGGGTGAGGAAATTAAATTTGAAAACTGTTTACCACAGCCTATTGAAGATATTATTCCATGGTCTTCTAATTTCTCAACTTGCTATTGAGAAGTTCTATGTTATTCTCCCTCCCAGGCCATTTTTTACACAACCTATTTTTCTTTTCCAGTTTCCTGGCATGCTTGTACATTGATTGGTTTGCTTGTCTGTTCATTTGTTTTGGTCTCTGGTGTCCATGACTGTTTACTTATATATGAAAAGGAGAAGCTGAAAAGCTCTTGACTGTTCAGTGTTTATGAGTGGGGATTGTTGATTGGCAGGCCTTGCCTTGTTATGGGATGATTAGGCAAGGATCTGGGCATTTTTGTTGATGAATCCTTCCTTTCAGTGTTTTCTCGTAGACTGGTCAGTTTTTCCAGTGAGAAGTGATTTTGTTTCTTATTTTAGGTATTTCTGATGGACTGAGTATTCTGGTGGAAAGTCTGCTTGACATAATAAGGACTTTTACTTAATCCCATGCTTTGGAAATGCATGGGACTTCTGTTCTGTGCTGTCCCAACTCCTCTTCAGTTGAGCCTTTGTGGAGAACACATTTGCTCCTACTCCCTGCCGGAGTGAACAGGTCTCTGGCTGTGTGGGTAGGAGATCTAGAAGTCTAAGGGTCTTATTCAGCGCTCTCGTCTGGAGTCACACCCTGCATTATTTCTTGGATCTACCACCAATGACTGAGAATATTGTGTGGGACCTCAGTTTCCTCCTCTGCACTCTGAGGGCCTTTGAGACATTGAGGGTCTTCAGCCCCTCCCCCAAACCCTGACCTTCTAGGATCTGAGAATCTTCAGAAGATGGAGTTTTTTGTCCAGGGAGTAACATAGACAGGAAGTTAGAGGAGGTGAAGAAGTGGGAAGTGACAATGGGATAGAACGGATGGGAGACTTCCAAGTAAAGAGGACTCAAGAAGAAGTAGAGTTCAGCTGGGTGCGGGGTGCGGTGGTGCACACCTGTAATCCCAGCAGCTGAGGAGCCTGAGGCAGGAGGCTCACAAGTTCAAAGCCAACCTCAGCAACTTAGCGTGGCCCTGAGCAATTGAGTCCCTGTCTCAAAAAATAAAAAAGGGCTGGGGATATGGCTCAGAGGTTAAGCACCTCTCAGTTTGATCCCCGGGTACTCCTTCCAAAAAAAAAAAGGAAGGAGGAGGAAGCAATTGAACAAGTAAGGATAGGAGTGCCCTCCCAGGTGGTCCAACCTGAAGCTTATATGGGTACAGGACCATCACAGCATGTTTAGGGCTCAGACAGTAGACACAGGATTTTAGAGAAAGATGAAGGTGGAGAATAAAGTAGGGCCAGATTGTAGAGAGTTTGAGTGTCTTATCTAACCAGTGGATCTGATGATTGAAATCACCCGGAGAGCTTTTCAAAATGCCATGAACCCCACCCAGACTTTCCCAGGAACTCACATTTCTTTAAACTTCCCACACACTTCTGATGAACTGGCACATTTAAGAACCACTCCCTTAGGCAATGGAGAGCCATGGATGGTTTGTAATCAGCAATCAGGACGAAAGTGGAAACTTCAGAAAGATGAATCTGGTAGTCAAATTCAGGTGGACTATAGATGAAAGGACAGGAGACAGGGACTCAAGGGAGGTTTTTTAAATATCCCACACAGTTGGTCATGAGGGTCTATAGGAGGAAAATGGCCAAGGAAAGAGAGAGGGATCATGACAGTCTGTCTGTTACAGTTTGAATTGTGTCCCTGCCCCCAAATTCATACACTAAGCCCCAGTATCCCAGAACGTGGCCTTATTTAGAAATAGGGTATTGCAGATGTAATTAAGTTATAATGAGGACATTAGGGTGATCCCTAATCTGACTTTCTCACAAAGTGTAGAAATTTGGACACAAGGAGGACCCGCATCCTGGGAAGATATATGAAGAGAAGTAGGGAGAAGACAGTGCATACAAGCCTGTCCACAGGAGCGAGGCCTAGAGCAGGTCCTTCTTCCCCAGGCAACAGAAGGAACCAACCTAGTTGACGCCTTGATCTCAGAGTTCCACTTGCAATAGTAGAAGACAATAAATTTCTATTATGTAAGCCACCCAGTTTGTGGTACTTTGTTATAGGAGCCATAAGAAACAAATACACCATCATTTTGGAAACACCTCCCTAGAGCCAAGTTACCTCTTCTTCACTTTCTCATGAGCAATGGTTCCTCCTAGCCACCTTCCCGAGAGGGCTGAAAGCTCTGGCTGCAGAGTGAAGCACGTGCTTCCAACACTATAGGACGCATTTCTACCTGCAGAGTGAATTAGGGTGGCTTTTCTGAATCATCAGCCAGTTAGCCCCCAGAAGCCACCCAAGAAAGCAAAGAACCAACTTTAGAGAGTGGACTTGCTAAACAAAACAGGTGGTTTTGTCCGGGAAGCAACATCCATTCTCCCCACATGAGGAAGGCATTTGTCGCCAAGAATCTCAGACTGTGGGTAAAGCCAGGGGAGAAGGAGACTCATTTGTGTGGAGATATTAACATCCCATTGGTGGCTGATCCAGAGAAGGCAGAGCTGCAAGATATGGAGCAATCTACAAAAAAGGAAAACCATGACTATCATTTAGTGGTTTAATCTGTGCTGAAATAACTGTTCTTCTTGGCTAAAAACAAAAAAGAATTTCCAAGAACTCAATATATCAAGGTCAATGGCATGATGACTGATACAGTCTCATGGAACCAGGGACAAGTGAGCCTGCCCCAGAGCTCAATTCTTGGCTTTCCTCACTTTCTTGCTCAGCCTGAACCCATGGCCAGCTACTCAGTGCAGTCCTTGCAAACATCGTTGGCCTCTTTGGCCCTTTTACCTGCCAATGCTTCTAATACCAATCCTCACTCCAAGTCACCCACCACCTGCTCACTCCAGGGCTGCCAAGTTTTGCTAGAAAAAGTATCACAACTGTGACCCACAGGGTCTGCTAAGTATTCCCACCCCCAACCACATCTGGGCCTTCCCTGCTTCATGGATATCCATCTGGAATTGGCTTTCTTTTGCTTCCCTCATCACCATTCAAAGAATTTTCTGGACTCCACAAGTCTGCAGTTCCATCTCTATGCCTCTCACTCTCTACTGGGGATGTCACTTTAATTTTCCAGTGAAATAAAAATCTCCAGGCATATGCTGCCTTAGAGCTTCTCTCTGTCCACTGCAGTCCTTTCCTGAGTTCCTCCAATTTCAGAGGAAGAAGTTGTTTGTCCAGGCAACCTCACCTCTGCTCTGAATCTCAGTCCTCATTACCACACCAACAACATTGTTTATTTAAAACCAATAAAATTGGACTAGAGTGGTGGCTCAGTGGTTATGGCACTTGCCTGACATTTGCAAGGCCCAAGGCTCAAACCCTAGCACCACGTACACAACAAAGTGTCAGAGCAAGGAAAGACAAATGAAAAACTAAATAAAATTGATTTCCTCTCTCTCTCTCTCTCACTGTCCCTCTCTTTTAAAAAAATAAAACCAACAAAACTTTTTATTACAGAACATTTTTAACAAAGATGAGTAGTTTTATTTACTTTTTATATCTTTAAACCTGTCCTTTCATTTGCAAACTTAGGTCTCCTCCAGCCTTTTTTTTTTTTTTTTTTTTAGGAATCAATTTTTATTTAGTTTTTCACATGGCTTTTGTTGCTCTGACACTTTGATGTGTATATGGTGCTTGGGTTTGAACCCATGTCCTTAAGTATGCCAGGCAAGCACCACAACCGCTGAGCCTCCACTTCAGCCCCTCCTCCAGCCTTAAACTAAAAAAAAAATTTTTGTATTTGTTTGTGTATTGGTACTGGAGATTGAACCCAGGGTGCTTTACTACTCACTACATCCACAGGACTTTTTATTTTTTATTTTGAGATAGGGTCTTACTAAGTTGCCCAGGCTGGCCTTGAACTTATGATCCTCCTGCCTCAGCCTCCTGAGTAGTTGGGATTACAGTTATGTGCCATTAGGCCTAGGGCTCTTAAGTTTCTGAACTCTTTACAGCCTAGTTTCAATCCCTACCTGTACACTGGAATTTATCTGTATTTTTTCTGACTTTATTATTTTGAAATAACTTTAGATTTTTAAAAATTTACATAAAATTGTGAAAAGAGTTTCCATATGTCCTTTATCAGTTTCCCCAAATGTTATCAAGTTAAATAAACAGAGTACATTTATCAAAACCAGGAAATTAACATTGCTACAATCTATTAACTAAACTACAGGCTCTGTTAGAATTTCACCAATTATCCTACCACTAGCAAACCTTTTTTTTTTTTTTGGTACCAGGGATTGAACCAAGAGTAGTTAACCACTCAGCCTCATCCCCAGCCCTTTTTATTTTTTGTTTTGAGACTGGGTCTCGCTAAATCGCTTGACCTTGCTAAATAGCTGAGACTGGCCTTGAACTTGCAATCCCACCTCAGCCTCCTGAGCTGCTGGGATTACAGACATGCACCACTACCTTTGGCCCATTATCTAACTTCTAAAGCCATCCTTTTAAAAAAGCTTAAATTCTGAATTTAAAGGTAAGGAATCACAAATAGAAAATTAGAAACTATAGAATGAAAGAAATAAGAAAATAAAAAACACTCACAATCCGGCCACAGATAAAACTAATTTGCCAGATATACAAGGGACAGAAGACTATGTTAAACACCACCACCATGGGGATATCATCAGCAAAATTCTGTGGTTTTCTTCAGATTAAAAAAAAAATCCATGAACAATTAAAGAGATAAAAGGGAAACCAATATGTTAAGAGATTCCTTAAATGGAAGAAGCAACTGCAATGTGTAAATTTTGGATTCCCAATATAAATATACTGCAAGAAAAAATTCTAAGACAATCCATCTGTGATCTGTGAGTATTTATTTGCTAATATTAAAGAATTATTGTTAATTTTTATATTTATATAAAGAACATTAAGGGCTGGAGCAGTGGCTCAGTGGTTTTGGCACTTGCCTGGCATGTGCTAGGATGCAGGTTCAAACCCCAGCACTACGTACACAACTGAGTGTCAGAGCAATGAAAATCACATGAAAAACTAAATAAAATTGATTCTATCTCTCTCACTGTCCCTCTCTCTTTTAAAAAAAATTCATTTTAGAGATACACATGGAATATTTTGAGATTCAATGACTGTTTTAAAGGGTGGGAGTCAGTGAGGATACAGGTGAATCAGACTGGCCATGTACTAATAATTGGCAAAGTTGAGTGATGGGTGAATCAGATTCATTAAACTATTTTCTCTACATTAGTCTATGTTTTAAATTTTTCCATCACAGAATGCTTTTTTTAAAAAAGGAATTATCATTTCCTGAATCTCATCAATGAAGTTTCATTTTGATACTCATCTATTAAATAAATATTTATCACACATTTTATTAATACATTTTACTATTCTGGGATTATCAAATATGATCTTTGCTCTCTTAAAGCTTACAGCCTAGTTTGGAAGATCATACTTTCACAAAGAAAACTAAGAACAAGTTGGGACAATATTCAACAATCCATTTAATCAACTATAATCAAATTCCATAATGTGTAATCTAAACAGTTTCCTGGGTGGTCTAGCTGGGGAGGAGTCAATAGGAGTTTGAAGGTGAGGTAGGGAGGGGGCAGAGCCAGATCTGTTCACTAGGCAGTTGAATGCAGGTAAGGAAAGCAGAGACTGAAATAATTTTACAGAATAATTATACCTTCTTTCATGGGGGGCAGGAAGGGGAAGAGGATAAACCAAGAGGAGTCTGCCACTACTTAGTTAATGAGTCTTTGTGTTGGAGTACAGTAGATGACAATAGATGCCAGCTACATTGTTCCCAGGAGGTAATTACAATAATTATAAACAACAGAGAATAATATTTACCTGTCAGAAGACTGAGTGAGTAATGGGTGTCTCCCAAACCTGTCCCTGAATAAAAGCCACTGCAATTCCTGGAGAATCAGCTTTGATTAATGAAGCCTCTGGGTTTTAGTCTTAATTTTGAGTCTCCATGTTGCTATTACATTAACAAGGTCATGTCTTCACGTTTCACCTGATAGAAAAGGATGTGCCGGGAAATTCAACTTGACTCTCTATCTCAAATGATCTTAAGGCATGAGCCCACTGTGAGTTAAGAAATGGAATCTAAGAAAACCTAGTGCCTCAAAAGATTGCCCCCAAGAGCCTGAGACATGTCTGAAATTACACCATTATAATATCCTACAGTTGTGTCCATATCCCTTCTTACAAATGTAAGCATTCCTGTACAAGGCACACGAAAACCTCGATTTTATTTTATTTTATTTTTTTTATTTTTATTTTTTATTTTTTTTTTTTTTTTGCTTTGCATGTGATTAATCTGCCTTACAGGGGAGGAGGAAAGTTCCCTGCCCCAGAAAGGTGTGGGACAAAATAACCAATTCCCTGGCTTAAAGAGAAAAGGCCCCTGTTTCAAGACGCAGACAAGACCGGTTCCTCTGCTCCTGCAGGAACCTGCAGTAACTGGAAAGCCAGCTTGGTGGAGCCCGCAGGCAGCCCACCCTTGGACGTGCAGAGCGGCAGGCCTCGCTGTCCCCAGGGGGGACAGCACGTGGGAGGGCAACTACCCCTGCTCAGATCCTCTGTGGCGGTGGATGCATTATGTAAGGTCTTACGAAACATGCAGGACCGCCCTAGAGCCAGCAACAGGGCTGCGAAGGGAAGGGACTCATACCCACGCAGGATATTGCTCAGACCCCTGCTCACATCGGCGCTCCTAAAGCCCTGGTACTGACTGGGCGAAGGATGCTGCGCCCACCCTGCTCTGGGGCCCGCCCTGGCTGCAGGTCTCCGGGGCCTGCGAGGCCTGCTCTGGCGGAGTTTCAAGTTAGATTGGAGGGGTTTTAAAGAATGACGTGTTCTATCCGAAGTCTGAGTTCAAGTGATCACGTTTCTGTGTCTAACCGGGTTCTCATTGTCTATCCCCAAATAAGCTCAGCCGCGAGCGCCCTCACGCGGCAGCGATCGGCGCTCGCACCTGCAGATGAAAGGTGAAATTGTAGTTAGGTGGCCACCACCAATACGAGGATTTCCGAACAGAGTAGTGTGTATTTTGGATTACTGGAACTATTGGGATGACTCACGTTTAGATATATTAGTTTCAAAGAGCACAGCAATTGGCAAAATATTTGATCTGGCTTCCACATCCTCTGGAGGTTTCCCTTTGGTTCATTTTTTTTTCATTATTGATGGTAAATGTTCACATAAATTCAATTCAGTGCTGTAAAACAGATGTTCACCACCAACGCATGTAATTGGTGCACATCAGACAGAGCTGGGTTTTTTGTACCAGTGCCACCACCATGATGTCACTGTTATTTCCATCACAGTTACCTCTGCCCTGCCTGCATTGCTCAGAATGACCTATGTAACATCACCAGTGGTCATCATCTGGGTCATTTCCAGGCCAGTGGTTCCTGATTACCCTCACTGTGCACCAGAGTAAATCTTACTTCAAACATTTCCAATACTGTGATTCTGAAAATGCATGTTGTAAAAAATAATGTTAGAACAATTCTATTAGAGTCGTGGTTAAGAGCATAACCTTGAGTTTTAATCCTGGCTCCAACTCATCCATTTTGTGACCTTGAGAGATTATTCATTCCTCCTGCACTCCAGTTCCTTCGCCTACTGCATAGGAGTAATAATAGAGTCCTCAAGGGATTGTTGTACACTTTAAGCGAGATATATGAGTGAGCATTTGCAGTACAACATACTGAGAAAAAGGACGTACTCTAAGCTCAACATCCCAGTGCATGCTTAAGCTTTGAAACCTGATAGTTTGAGGATATCATACAACTACTTCTCTTCTTTGTGCCTCAGGTTTTTTGATCTATAAAATGGGTATCTATCGCACCAGGTATTCATGAAGATTAAATAAGATAATATATCTACTATGCTTAGATGCAGTACAGATTCAATTAATGTTAATCTATGAATCTAACTATCCTTTGCTATTTTTAGTATTCTGCCATTTGGAAGATTCTGATTTTTAGACTTCCAGATAAATAATCCCCACCTGTTAGTTCATCATTTTATAATCATGCCTCTAAATATGATGGGTATATATTTTATAAACCATCTTGAGACAGGGTCTCACTAAGTTGCTTAGGGCTTTGCTCGGTTGCTGAGGCTGGACTCACTTGTGACCCTTCTGGCTCATCCTCCCAAGCTGCTGGAATTACAAACCTGCACCACCGTAACTGGTTTCTTGCAGTTTTGAAATTTTTCAAGTTATGGCAACTTTCTAACCATACCTCAAAATCTCAGAAAACTAAAAGAAATATACTTAGAGTCCTTTCTTCATAACAAACCTTCTTTGTGACTTTTTTTAATGGCCTGTTAGGTATTGGTTTCAGAGGGGAGGATGGAAGCGGCACACAGGGAGATACCTTCATCTCAAGAACCACAGGTGTTAAGCCTTTCCCTTCCCTCATTCCCAGCACCCTGTGCTCCCCCTTTGAAAATCTCCACTGTCGTGAAATTACTGCTTTTCTTCCTTTTTTTTTCCTGATTAACTGTAAGCACTGTGAAGCTCAAGACATGTCTAATGTATCAATTCTCTAAAAATTCTTTCAAATTTCTTTTTATAAAAAAAATAAATGCTGAGAATAAACTTTTCATCGAAAGGAGTCAAGAAACAAATGGCATTCCTTTAGATGCTTAATAATAGATCTAACCAAATCCATAGAGAGAGAAAGAGATTGGGGATAGAGCTCATCATTTTGGTCAAACATCCCACTGTAGAGCCAGCTTCCTTTCCTGATTAAAAATATTAAAAGCTAACATTTTCCAGTGCCAACCATGAGTAGGCATTATGCTAAGCATTGTGTGTGTGTGTGTGTGTGTGTGCGTGTGTGTATTTATACTGAGTGACTCAATATATAGTTGGTCCCAAGTATTCACATTTGTGGATCAAAAAAATTGAAAAAAAAGCATCTATACTAAACATATACAAATGTTTTTCTTGTCATTTTTCCCTAAACAGTACAGTATGACAACTATTTACATGGCATTTACATTGCATTGGGTATTATGAGTAATCTTGATATGATTTAAAGTAAATGGGAGGATATGCATAGATTATATGCAAATTTTGTACCATTTTCTCTAAACAACGTCAGCATCCATGGATTCGGGTAGCAAGAGGTCCTGGAATCAATCCTTGATCTCATGAGGGATGACTATAGGTGCTCTAATCATTCTTATTTTACTGATCAAGAAACTGGCTAAGTCGGGCATGGTGGTGGATGCCTGTAATCTCAGCAGCTCAGGAGGCTGAGGCAAGAAGATCTCAAGTTCAAAGCCAGCCTCAGAAACTTGGTGAGACCCTAAGCCACTTAGGCCCTATCTCAAAGTAAAAAAAAGGGGGGGCTTGGGGGGGCTGGAGCAGTAGCTCCACGGTTACAGCACTTGCCCAGCATGTGTGAATACTTGAGTTCAATCCCCAGCACCACATACACAATAAAGTCTCGGAGCTGCGAAAGCCACATGAAAAACTAAAAACAATTGTTTCTCTCTCTCTCTCTCTCTCTCTCTCTCTCTCTCTCTTTCCAAGAAAAAAAAGGTGGGGGGGTTGCTGGGGATGTAGTTCAGTAGATAAGGGCCCCTGGGTTCAATCACTGGTAAGGAAGGAAAGAAGGGAGAGAGGGATGAAGGAGGAAGGGAAGGAAAAGACTAAGAGAGAGGTTGGTTTACTAGTATCACATAGCTAGTAAGTTAAAAAAAAAAAGTTAGAACTTGGACTTGAACCCACTAACACTGGGAGAGAAGGCAGAAACAGCAGAGCAGCTACAGAAGCTGCGACCAACAAGGGAGGCATCTGATGTGAAAAAATGCATGGGGTGAGGGTGTGCACACTTCCTACACACACCATCTTGATTCTCTATTTTCCACCGCAGTGGCTGAGGTTTGTACCAGAGTCATCTTCTTTGGCTTTTTCCTCTGCTCTGCCTGGCATTCCTGGCCCTGACTCAGGTCCAGAGTGCTCTCTCCCCTAGTCCCTGGCTCCTGGGCAAGGAGGAATATCCAGTGTCAGAGATCAGCAAAGCCCTCCATGTGACCACCAGACAGACTGGCACTCATCTTCCTGGCATGCTGCATCCATGTCTTCAGCGAGTGATTTCAATGGCTGTCATCCAGGCCCAGGCCTCGTCTCTCCTTCAGTCAGTCACAAATGCCCAGGTCACAGGGAGCAGCTGATCCCAAAGCCAAATGTTTCCACTCAGATCATGCAGTCCTAAAGCCTCCCCCTTCCTTTACTCATGTCCTCATTTGTCCCTTTCCATCAAGCCTCCCAGAGCCAGATCCTTTTATCACTGACTAGCATGAACAATTTGCTTCTGGTGTTTGATTTCCAAATATTCAACAGCCCCAGTAATTTCAGTAATAACTATACAGGTAACCTCAGGCATTCAATGATTTCTTGTGCCCAAGATTTTTTTTTAAAAGCTTTTAAGTGTTGTTTGGAATGGAATCCAAATCCATTTTGTTATATTTAGTTTTAAAACAAACATTAGGCCCTGTGGCAGACTGTGAAACCATCAATCACATGCTGAACACCTGCAGGTAAGACGGTGGAATACCAGTACTCCGTGCCAATGCGGAGCTACTCTGTGCCAACACGGAACTTGAGGAAAAGCAAGGACAACTGGACATGCATTGCAGGAGGCCAGGATCCTGAAATGGAGTTCAGAGCCACTTCCAACGCTACAGAACAAGAGCTTCTTAACTCCCAGGAGCAGAGGAACCACTGGGAGAGCTCTTAAAATGCAGATTCCAAGGCCCTTCCCCCAGAGATTCTGCTTCTGATTCCTTGGGCCTGCAGTGGAGCCCAGAACCTTCAGGAACAACTGAACCCCTCCCAAAGCAAGAGATCCACAGAGAACCCTCAGAAAAAGGCTGTTCAAAGAACCAAGAACAACTAACTGAGAGATGGACCTAGAGCATGAAAAGAGAGGGAGTATTCAGAGGGGAAGAAAGGCAGGAAGAAAGAGAGAAAGGGAATATGCTATGAATGAGAAGGGGGGAAAACCCTAGAGGCCGAGAGCAGTAGTGCATGCCTGTAATCCCAGCTATTTGGGGGTCTGAGGCTGGAGGATCACAAGTTCAAAGCCAGCTTCAGCCACTTAGTGAGACCCTGTCTAAATTTTTTTAAAAATTTTTTTAAAGGGCTGGGGATGTGGCCCAATGATTAAGCGCTCCTGAGTTCACTTCCAGGTACCAAAACAAAAAACCCAGAGATGTCTAGAATCCCACATCCCCACGAGTGATTCTTTTTCTACTACTTATGAATTCCTGTTCCAGAGAGCAGTGAGCAGTTCCTCTTTCGTGTTTGCAGTACAGACAACACCACAACTGGTGATCCCACTTTTAATTGTTTTTACAAGAATTATATTTATCCTATTGAACTAAAATATGCTTCCCATTCTTATTTATCTGATCCCACAGAATTAAAAGATTTGAAAACTAATATGTGACTCACAGTCTATAACCTTTGTGTATTAAGCAACCTTATTGAGTTATAATTGCTATATAATGAAACCCCCACATTTAAAGTATACAATTTGGTACGTTTTCACATATGCATACACCTGACAAACCATCCCCACCATCAAGATAATAAATACATCCACCATTCTCAGAACTTTCTCATTCTCTTCTATAATCCCTCCCTCTGCATCCTGTCCTGCAACATGTCTAGGGGAGTGTCTGACTTCTTTATTCACCATAATTGAGGGGTTTTCTTCTCCTCTTTCCTTTGTGTATGCGTGAGCTGGGAGCACACACACAGCACTAGGGATTGAAACCAGAGGTGCTCTACCACTGAGCTAAATCCCCAGTCCGTTTGTTTGTTTGTTTGTTTGTTAGGGTCCTGGTAAAATTCTCTAGTCTGGCCTTGAATTTGCAATCCTTCTGGCTCAGGTCCTGAGTATGTGGGATTACAGGTATGTGCCACCATGCCCAGCTACCTGATCGTTTTAAGATTCATCTATATTGCTATATATCTATCACAACTTCATTCTTTTCAGTACATAGATACCCCAAAATTCACCTGTTGATGAGCATTTAGTCTGCTACAGCTTTTTCATTATTACAAATACACTTTTAAAATGTATGAATTTATATTTTCATTTCTCTTAGATAAATATCTGGGAGCAATAAATAAGTAAATATCTGGGAGCTGAATGATGAGATTGTGGGTTAGGTATGTAGTTCAGGTTTTTAAGAAACCACCAGATTAGAGGTGGAAGTATAGCTCAGTGGTAGAGTGCTTGCCTAGCATGGATGAGGTCCTGGGTTCAACCCCCAGCACTGCATAAACTGTTTTTATAATTTTATTCTAGCAACGCATGAGAGTTCCAGTTGCTCCATACCCTTTGCAATACTTGGAAAGGTTGGTATTTTTAATTTTAATAATTCTATTGGATAACCAGCAGTGTCTCATTATGGTTTTAATTTGTATTTCCCTGTTGAGTGATGTTGAGCATCTTCTCACATACTTATTTTCTATCCACATCTTTGATAAAATGACTGTTCAACTATTTGGCCTATTTGAGGGAGGAAATAATTGTCTTATTAACCAACTCCCCACCATGGTTAAATCAAGAGCAGGGTATTTAATTTAGTGTCTTATAAAAGCATTCCATACATTATGTTCTTTAACTTGGAGTCACAAAAAGAAAATATAAGCAAATGAAAAGCTCATAAAATTTCACGTTAGAATAGCATAGCATAGTGTTATTAAAAAGTGCACAGATAATTTTTAAACCAAATGTTTATCTTTGTGACTTAATAAATAAAAAAACATAGGAGGATCTGGGGTTGTAGCTTAGTGGTGGAGTGTTTGCATGGGGTGCAAAGGCCCTGCATTCAATTCCAAGCACCACAAAAAAGTAAAAATAAATAAGGAAAAAAGTAAGTTCAAAGCTTCAAATGAATAAAATTGAAGCAAGCTCTAGGGGAGAAAAATTCTAAATGGAAACAAATAACAGTAACAGAGATCTTCTCAAGAGTCAAATACTGGGGCTGGAGCGGTGGCTCAGTGGTTACAGTGCTTGCCTGGCAGGCACGAGTAGGCGAGTTCAGACCCCCAGCACCACGTGCACAATGAAGTGTCGGAGCAATGAAGGCCACATGAAAAATTAAATAAAACTGATTCTCTCTTTCCCTCACTGTCCCTCTCTTAAAAAAAAAAGAGTCAAAAACTAACAAAAGAATTCATAAACTACAGATTGCACAATGTGGTTGATTATTACAGATGAATGCTTTGAGGTGTGCAATACTGCACAGAATATACACTGGGTTTACAAATTAGTATCTCCATTATTCTGTATTTTACCTGTAAAATAATTTTTCCTATCTTAAACAGCAGAAAATAGCAAAAAAGGCCAGCTGTGGTGACACATGCTTATAATCCCGGCTACTCAAGAGGTTGAGGCAGAAGGATTGAAGTTCAAGACTAGCCTAGGCAACTTAGTGAGACTGTGTCGAAAAATTGAAAAGGAATGGGGGACAGGTAACTCAGTGGTAGTGCACTCCCCAGTACCACAAAAGAAAGAAAGAAATAGAAGCAAAAAAAACTGACTCAAAGATGCCTGGAAAATCACATTAGGCTACATGGTGATGCTTTTAGACCACTAGACAATGATGAAATCATGAAAGAGGTCATAGCAAGACATAAATCCCCAGAAAAGCTATTGACAACTTAGTATTTTTCCTATCATGTAGAAATATTCATTCAGTTTACCAAAGATGGGTCTAAGAATAGTATTTCTGGTAAGACATGTTTCCTTAAAAGATGAAATCTGTAGCATCATAAAAATGATTGGTATAAAATTCTAATATCCCCTTTTGTTGTGTTAAACTAAGGCCTCAGTTGAGTTCCTGCCTGAGCTCATGGCTGCTCTGAATTCTGAATGTACATTCGCATTTTTTTTTAAATGATACTTTTTTTGAAACTTGGCCTGTGAGTTCCTGAGGCCGGACTGAAACTTGGGACTCCCTTGCCGTAGCCATGGCACGTGCCATGGCATGCAGCTAGTAACATGTTATTCTTGGCTAGTGTATTTTTTTTCAGGGCTGAGGATCGATCTTGGGGCCTTGCCCGTGCTAGGCAAGTGCTCTGCCACTGAGCTAAATCCCCAACCCCCTTGGCTCGTGTCTTGGCCTCTTCCCATGGTGAACAGCGTGCTGCTTTTACTTTTTCAACTGCTCCTTCTTCCTTTCTGATATCCCAAGATTCCTTTTACCCTTCTATTTCAATGACTTCCTCCAGCCATTCTTTAGGGTAGGACAAGTGTACTGGTGACAATTTCCCTTTGTTTTCTCTCATCTAAGAATTTTCTTCCTCTGTTCCTGAATGATGTTTTCACTGAATATTGGATTCTGGGCTAACAGGTTCTTTCTTTCAAGACTTGAAAAACGTGGTGCTCCCTTCTGCCCTCCATAGTTTTTTCATTTGTTTGATTGTGCCAGAGTTGAACCCGCAGTCTCATAATCACTGAGCCATATCCCCAGCCTCTTATTTTTTTTAATTTGAGACAGGGTCTCAATAAGTTACTCAGGGCCTCACTAAGTTGCTGAGGCTGTCTATCCTCCTGAACTTGTGATCCTCCTGTCTCAGCCTCTTGAGCCACTGGGATTACAGGCGTGTGCCACCATGCCTGGCTACCCTCCATAGTTTCTGATGAGAAGCTTCTGCTGTTGAAATCTTTTTTTCTTTTTTCTTTGTTGCTATGCGCATTATGTCATTCCACTCCCCGCCCCACGTTAATTTTCAGTTTATAATGTGCCTTGGGGCAGAGTTGTTTGGATTTATCCTTTTTGGGGTTCACTAGTCTCTTAAATCTTTAGGCTTATATTTCTTGTTAAATTCAGAAAAACCAGTCATTATGTCGCAAATTTTGGTTATAATATTTTTACAGTTCTAAACTTTCCATTTGGTTCATCTTTATATCTTTTCTTTGCTGAGACATAATTTCTATTTGTTTTAAGCATGCTTATAACTGCCCATTAAAGCATTTTTTAAAATAAATTCTTTAACATTTTTTATCACCATCTGTGTCTACACAACATTGACATATGTCGATGCCTTTTCTCTTTCAGGCTGAGATTTTCCTGATTCTTCACATGATGAATAACTTTCTGTTATGTCCTGGGCATTTGGAGAATTATGTTGTAAGACTCTAGATCCTACTTAAAATTCTATTTTACCAGGCCACTTCATTCACCGCATCAGTAGGAAAGGGAAGCTGATATTTCATGACCATCAGGTGGGGGTAGAAGTCCACGTTCCTCACTTGTCCTCCTTAGACAGGGCAGGTATGTCTCATTACTGCTTTGAAGGTGAGAGATCCAGCTCCCCACATGGCTTTCACTGACATTATTCGGGGGTGTGTCATGGAGACACCACCCCATCAGGGAAAGCGAGAGTGCATTATTATAAACTGGGTGGAAGTCTAGAATACCTATTTGACCTTCAGTGATAGGGATAAGGCAATGGTTTGTTATATGGGTCACATTTTTTCTACTTCTTTACACACTTGCTAATTTTTGGGGGGAGTGCTACCCATTATTTTGCTTTGTTGGGTGTTAAATATTTTTGTATTCCTGTAAATATTCTTGAACTTAGTTCTGGGATACAGTTATGCTACTTGTAAACAGTTTGAGTCCTAGGTTTTGATTTCATGGTGTCTTGGACAGATCCTGAGAATTTTGAGATTAAGGGCTATTTATTCCCCACTATGGAGACAGGATCCTCCCGTGCCCACTACGTGCCTCATGAATCTTGAAGCTTTCCAGTCTGACTGGTGGGAACTGGCACTGTTCCCAGCCTTCCAGGAGTACTGAACCCTGTTGCCTCTAATCTCCTCAGGTGGTTTCCTCACACACCTGCATTGGGTGGTACTCAGCGAACTAAATTTCGGGAGAGCCTCAGACGATCTCCTGGGTTCTCGTTGTGCAGCTCTCTGACCTCCTGTCCTGTGAACTCTATTTACTTTTGTCCCTCCAGACTCTTACCAGTTCCCTCAATTCAGAGAGTTTGCTTAGGCTCCAGTTGGATTCCCCGTTCCTGAACTGTGGCCTGGGAACTCCTTCAAGGCAGTTCGCTGGAGCAATTGAAGGACTCTCCTCATTCGTTTCTCACCTCTCAGGAATCACTTCCTTCATTTCCTGATGTCCACATCTTGAAAAACATTCTTTCATATATCTTTATGACTTTGTTGTTGCCACTGTTGTTTCAGTAAAGAGGGTAAATCTGAACATGTTACTCTACCTTGGTCAGAAACAGAAGTCTCCCCAGGAAGACAATTTTTATTTAAAAAAAAAAAATGGGGCTTGAGCTGTGGCTCAGTGGTATTGCACTTGCCTGGCATCTATGAGGACCTAGGTTCACACCCCAGCACCATAAATACAACTGAGTGTCGAGGCAGGGAAGACCAGATGAGAAACTTTAAAAAAACTTATTTATCTCTCTCTCTCTCTCTCCCTTTCTCTGTTTAAAAAAAAAAAACTTTCATAAAGTTTTCAAGAGTAGTACAATGAACAGTTACGTACTCTCTACCTAGATTCGCCAATTGTTAATATTTTATCTTATTCGTCTTCTCTATATGTAAAGAGATAGAGCTCTACACCCATCATTATTGTTTTAACTAAACCAATAAAGAGTAGGTTTTTGACATCATGCTCCTTAATCCTAAATACTTTAGCATCTATCTTCTAGAAAGAAGAGTTTTGACTCTTTCTCTCTCTCTCCTTCTCTCTCTCTCTCCCTCTCTTTGTTTTGTGTGTGTGTGTGTGGTGGGGGATTACTAGGGATTGAATGCAGAAGCACTTAACCACTGAGCCACATCCCCAGCCCTTTCTTTTAATTCATTTTTTAAATACAGGGTTGTGATAAGTTGCTTAGGGCCTTGCTAAGTATTTGAGGCTGGCTATGAACTTGCAATCCTACTGCCTCAGCCCGCTGCAGCCTCTGGGATTACAGATGTGCACCACTGTGCCTGGCAAGAATCCTCTTATACAAATACAGAACAATTAACAAATTCAGAAAATTTAGCATTGATAACAAACTACTATATAATAGATGTAGTATAGTATTTAGTCTACATTCAAATTTTGTAAATACATTTATAGTAATAATTTCCAATCCAGAATTATGAAATGTGCTTATTTATCAAAGACATATTTTAAAATAGAATCCAAAAAGATCTGTAGTTGGCCAAATGCCAGAAAGTTAAGGAAATGAGATGTCAGCCTGGCCTGCTAGTCTTAGCCTAGGATCTTGCCCCCAGAGCCCAACCCATCCTTAACTTGTCCCATGTTCTCCCTATTATCAACCTCTATCCTCCACTCCTCTCTCCATCTTCTTCACCAATGCCCCATGTATTCTGGATACTTCCAAGTGTTAGGGAAGAAGAATGGCATATGAGGGGTCCTGCTTGGTCACTGCCTTTGGGACCCTCTTCCTTGTCCCTGAAAATAGAACATCTCTTTTTCTCATTTGGCTCTTTGATGTATGGGAAGAGGAAATGCTCAGAAGTGCTCAATGGAGCCCAATGGCTAACAGAAATGAAGAAACTGCGGAAAGACAAATTCAGAAGTAAAAGTCAACAAGACAAAAACTGTCCTGCTAGAAAATAAATGAGGTGCAAAGAGATCAGCTGTGAAATATGAGCAGCAAAGCTCATCCAGTACTGCTTGTGCCAAAGGCCTCCTGTCTACTCCAACTCTGCATTTGTCCCCATCCTTTCTGCTTGCCATGGCACCCACAAGGCTGGGCCTGCTGGAAAAGTTGCAGCCCCAAGTGCTGATTCCTGAAATCTGAAATCAAGTGCTGATCAGATCTCCTGCCCTCATTACTGCAGCTGGAAAGGCTCCCAACCTGCATCTTCACAGCCCTCTGTGTCATTAGTATGCCATGATCTGGGACGTCTTTGTGTCTGTAGGCTATGAGTGCCCTCCCAGATGGCAATCTCCTGTGGTGTCATGAAAAATGTTTAAACCTGTGTAAATAATGATAAGTGCTTCGGAGTGAGACCTGGTCTTAAATTCCAACAAATGCATGACCTGAACTAGTTCCTAATCTTCTATCATCCTTAAGCTGGGGGACATAATGTCCCATATAATTATGGTGAAAATTACATGCAATAAATTATGGAAGGATAATGTACCTGGCACATTAGAAACTGAATAAATGTTAGTTTTCCTCTTATTATTCATTTTTGAATCCCCAAAGTCTAAAATTTGCTGCAGTAATTTTTATACATATTTTAATGGCTTATAATTACATGATTAATTCACATTTGTCATTGAGCAATCAAAATATATATAGAAGCAGAAAGAAGATAGAAAATCATCTCTAATCTCCAAACCCAAAGATGATATATAAATTGGTGCATATCTTTCAAAACCTTAAAAATACAAATGCTCCTCAACCTGCAATGGGATTAAATGCCCATAAATCCATCTTAAATTTAAAATAAGTCCAAGAACACCATAACTTGGACTAGCTGACCTTAAACATAAAACAGCTTGCCTAGCATGCACAAGGCCGCAAGTTCAGTCCTCATCCCTGGAAAAAAAAAAGAAAAAAAACAAACATAAAACATACTCAGAACACTAACATTAGTCTATGATTGGGCAAAATCATCTAACACGAAGCTTATTTTATAATAAAATGCTGAATATCTCATATAATTCAATGAAAACTGAAAGTAAAAAAGCAGAATGGTTGTGTGGATGTACACGTGCATAATCTTAAAGTAAAAAAAAAATCAAGGTCGAGCTTTTATAAATCAGACATTGTCTATACATAAATATTTATTTTATTGTACACAATACACATTATGGTTTAGATGTGAGGCGTCCCTCAAAAACTCATGTGTGAGGGGCTAGAGTGGTGGCTCAGCGGTTACGCACTTGCCTGGCATGTGCAGGGACGTAGGTTTGAACCCCAGCACCACGTACACAACAAAGTGTAGAAGCAATGAAAGCCACATGAAAAACTAAATAAAAATTTGTTCTCTTTTTCTCTCCCTCTCTCACTGTCCTTCTTTTTTCTTTTTAAGAGAGAGAGAGAGGGACAGTGAGAGAGATAGAGAATCAATTTTTATTTAGTTTTTTTCATTTGGCTTTTGTTGCTCTGACACTTAGTTGTGTATGTGGTGCTGGGGTTTGAACTCACGTCCCTGTGCATGCCAGGCAAGTGCCATAACCACTGAGCCACCACTCCAGCCCACCCCTCTCTCTTAAAAGAAAAAAAAAAGCTCCCGTGTAAGACAAGGCAAGAAGGTTTAGAGAAGAAATAATTGGATCTAGAGCCTTAACCCAATCAGTGAATTAATACCCCAATAGGGATTAACTGATTGGCATCTTTAGGCTAGTAGGGTGTGGATAGAGGAAGTAGGTCTTTGGAGGCATGCCTTTCGGGTATACTTTTTTTTTTTTTAGAAAGAAAGAGGGACAGTGAGAGAGAGAGAGACAAAGACAGAATCAATTTTATTTAGTTTTTCATGGACTTTCATTGCTTGGACACCTCATTGTGTATATGGTGCTGGGGTTTGAACCCACGTACTCGTGCATGCAAAGCAAGTGCTGTAACTGCTGAGCCACCGCTCCAGCCCCAGGTATACTTTTTAACCTGGTGAGCAGAGCTCTCTCTCTCTCTTGCTCTCTCTCTCTCTGCTTCCTGGAGCCATATCTTGAGATGCTTTCCTCCACTACACTCTTCCACCATAATCTTCCTGGAGGGATGGAATTGTCCTTCCATGGCCTGAGACCTCTGAGACCATGAGTCCTAAAATAAACGTTTCCTCCTCCAACTGTTCTTGTCAGGGCTTTTAGTCACAGTAGCAAAGAAGCTGACTAAAGCAATGCTTCATAATCTTTGTATATGTAACATACAACAAGCATCTTTCATTATCCATAAATAAGTTTATTGATGTCATCCATTGTGGCTGCAGAGTAATCCCGTATAGAAATGTATCTCAACTCTCTCAACCAATCTCCAACTCTTTTTTGGAAGGAGGTTAATGCTGGGGATTAAACCCAGGGCTTTGTGCATGCTAAGCAAGTGCTCTTACCACTGAGCTATATGCACAGTCCCCAACTCCCTACTCTCAAACATTAGATCATTTGCAGTTTTTCCACTATTTCTAAAGCAATCACTGTGATGATCAAGATTCTAAATCTTTGTTTTCATTCTCAATTAAATCCCTAGGGGTGGATTGCTAGGATAAAGAGAATGGAAAAAATTAAACTTTTTGATACACATTGCTGAATTGCCTCTAAAAAGTTGATATGCACTCAGGATATATAGTGATTCTTTTCTTGTCCTTGCCATAGGGAAAATGGCATCTAATTTTTATTTTTATTTTTTTTCAGGGCTGAGGACCGAACTTGGGACCTTGCACATGCTAGGCAAGCGCTCTGCACTGAGCTAAATCCCCAACCCCTCTCATTTTTACTAAAATTCCCCTTTTTTTAATGTCACAGGTGTTCAGTCAATGAACTAAATGAATGCACTTCTGCATCTGTCTTGACCCTCAAACCAGATCCATCTCCTGGAAGTTTTGCCTGTCTGGAATAGTCATGAATGGAAAATTACCACAATTTCCATGAAGCTGACTGACCCTTGCCAAAGGGAAAGGCAAAAGACCAAAGGGATAGAGGAACAAAGACATCCGCAGTGTTGAGAGGAACTGAAGAGGAGCAGGGAAAATCATGGGACTCCAGCCACTGACAGGAATGAAGGTCAGGATTATGGGGTCAGGTATGGAGGAAAGAGAATAGAAAAGGACAAATTCATCAACCGTTCTGAAGGTAATCAGGGCTCTGCCGTGGGAGTATTATTGAAGATGTCTGGCTAAGTTTGAATCCAGTCCACAATGGTGGGCAAGTCACAGTTCTTACTTGTCTTTTTTTTTTTTTTTTTAGGAGAGAGGGACCGTGAGAGAGAGAGAAATAATCAACTTTATTTAGTTTTTCATGTGGCTTTCGTTGCTCCAAGACTTCGTTGTACACGTGGTGCTGGGGTTTGAACTCGTGTACTTGAGCATGCCAGGCAAGTGCTGCAACCACTGAGCCACCATTCCAGCCCCTTTACTTGCTTTTATGTCAACTTTTTATACAATATTTGCCCCACTGATAATATTTTCTTCTCCTTCCCAACTGGCCAGATAAATAATAATAACCAGGAGTTTTGCTGAGAACTTTCCATGTGCCAGGTGCTACACTCTACATGAATTATCTAATTTGACCCTTACTATGACTCCTTGAAATCTGCACTATCATTATCCCCATTTTACAGAAAAGGACAGTGAGGCTTAGAGACATACCAGCTTGCTCAAGGCCACACAGTAAAGGAAAAGAGGAGCCAAGATAAAAACTCAGGTCTACCCATCTTTAAAGTAACCACACTATTTTACAGGGGCTACTGTCTTTCCCCAATACATGAATCACACTACATAGTATTTCAAGTTGAAGGTCATGAGAAAATAAAAGTAAGACTCCAATGGAGTGTAAAGTATCTCAAGAACCTTGCCTTCCTCTTTCCCCAGCCCCAATTATCCACATCTGCTCTGTTAGAGCAATTCAGCACCTCCCTCTCCAAGTAGGGATGAATTTAATGTACTTGACTCCTCAGAGATCTGACACTCATTTGTGCCCAAAGGACCTACATATTCCATGATCCACACATCTGACTGCTTTCTTCCCATGCAGTCTGTTCTAAAATGGGTTCTAGGAGGCTGAGGATGAAGCTCAGTGGCACAGAGCTTACCTAGCATGTGTGAGGCCCTGAGTGTGATTTCCAGCACTGCAAAATATAAAAATTTAATAAATAAAATGGGTACTAGGAACTCACACTTCTCGAGCCCCATTTGCACCCGGCTACCACCCCCTAGGCTTGGTTCTGCACCGGGGCTCCTCTCCCACAGACCATAGTGGGACTTGGCCATATCTCTAGAGTACAGATGCAAACTCAAAGCCACAGGAAAGAGCCACAGAAGGACATTACTGTTGGCAGCTCCCAGTGGCTGCCCAGAGCAGCTATAATCCCCTCAGTTTTCATGGCACAAAACTTGGAGTAAGAGGCTGTCACTGAGATACCCAACTTTGTGGGTTTAAATCCTGGGCTTGACCTAAAGGATTTGTTCCCTTCTCCAGCCAATTCTGACCAGGCTGTGTAGGGAGCCATTGAAGCCACTGTGGCAGATTTCTGTTCCCATTTCTGTTCCCATTTCTCTTCATGACAGCATCTTCCTGGAAAAGGCCAAGATTAGCGTTTCATTTTGGCCAATGCAACACTAACTGCTTCCCAGCAGCTGATGGGTGGGGAGGGAGGGCAGGAAACCTTGCTTCATTATTTCCCAGCTGAGTTCCACTCCCTCAGTGGGGCTTTTCCAGACCATTCCTGCCAACAAATCCTTAGGCTGCATCCCTCCTCTCGTCTGCAGCATCTCTAACCTTCTAGAACATTGCTTGTCTCCAGTCATGCACATAAAGCCTGTTTGTTGCCTGTTTCCTTTACCAGATTGTGTGCTTCTGGAGAGCTGGGCTATATCTTAAGATATTTTTATATCTTCTTCCAGCTCAGAACATGGTGTTATGTGCCTTCCCTGTCACCCCATTTAACACTCCCAAACGAATCACCTCCTCCCCTCCAATCTGAAATATAAATTATTTATTTTGTTTAATACCTGATCCCATTAGTTTCATTCCAGGAAGATAGGTATTTTTGTCTGTTTTGCTAATTCATTTTTCTCTGGCATTTAGAACAGTGTCTGGCATAAAGTACACATTCAACTAATAAAAACATGTTGCATGAATGGATAAATTAAGGGAGAATGATGAAGGGAAGTACCAATATTTATGGGAAAATAACCCTTTTCCATTTCAACTTTTTTTTTCTTTTTTCTAATTAGATGAATATGGAGTTACAATTGAGGGGGAAACATTGTCAAACAATCAAGAACAAATGTATATATACATAGTTATCCAAGGTCCATTTCAACTTTTTAAAGAGAATCATATGTATTTTTCTTTATGAATTTCAGGAAAATTTCTTTAGGATCCCAAAACAATTTTATTTTGTACTTAATTTCTAACTCAGGAAATCCTGGGATAAAGAGTTACCACCAGGAGATAACTGAGTTTTTGCTATGCACCAGTGACTACCTATATTTTCATTTAATTGACATGCCCCTTCCTTAGATTAATACTATTAAAGCCATCATTTTACTGATGTGGATCTGAATCTTCTAGAAGGCAAAGAACTTGCCTGGTCTCACAGCTGGTAAATAAAGGATCTAGGACTTGAACCCAGACTGTTGCTGTTGACCAACAGTCTTCTTTCCTCACAGAACAAGATCCAGGTTTCCAGGATCCTCCTTGAGCTTCCTTCCCCTAGGTCCCCAGGCCCTGGGCAAACTAGGCAAGTCTTCTCTGGGTTGAGATACCCAGGAAGGGTTGAATGTCACCTGCTAGGCAGAGAGCTAACAAACAGTAAGTTTATGGTAAGAAAAGAAACTAAAACAACAGTTCCTGATCAAGGAAGTCTCTCATTAGGTGCAGCTGAGCAATTTTAGTGACACACTAACCCTAAACATTTAACTCAAAGGAGATAACTGCAGGTAGGACAGGAGTCAGGACAGAGGGAGGAGTTAAGTTTAGGTCATCTGGAATTTGAGATTATCAGTTCAGCCCTCTAAAGCACATATCCTTTTATCGAATAAAAATTTTAAAAAAATAAAGCACATACTCTATAAACAGTTGGATATGTAAGTCTGAAGTTCAAGCAAGAGGACAAGTGATATAAATTTGGGAGTCAGCATCAAGGAAACTTGTCTAAAGCGAATGCCTCAGGGCTGCCAGACTTGCTTCTTAGCTGTCAGAGCCTCAATCCAGAAGACTGTGTCAAATGTTTTTGAAAAGTTGGTGAACACCATGTACGGGTTTCATCGTGACCTGAATTGCCACAGCAGCTCCATTAGGAAGCTCAAGTTTGCCTCGTTTCCCTTCTCACTGGAATTCATTTGGGGTGCCATGAGTGTGTGTGATCGACTGCAGTTAATCAACAGCCGGCTGGAGTGCTTCACCCAGAGATTGCCTCTGGGATTCCCTTTTTCACTGCCCAAAGCACTTGTAAATGGTTACGTTCTTTTTAGATACATGAGAACCACTAGCCAGGCCTGGCATCTAATTTGTTTCTTTTAAGTGACTTTCTCTGATTTAACTTTTTGATGACTTTCTTTGACCTGAAACAGGTGACAATCTCATAGCATGATTTGAAGACTCTCTCATTTTCTTTCTTTTTATATTCAGGGCCCAGAATATATCCCCCTCACTAACTACTCAGTGAGCACACAGCCCACTCCTGCCTCTCCATCTCCTGCGAATGGAGATGGAGATTACTGAGAAGGAGGGCACCAAGGGGAGGTGGGCTCAAGGAGCGTGGCCAGAACTCAGAGCAGTCGAAATGGATATCTGAAAAAGACTGAAGACAGAATGAAAAGATTGTTTAGCAGCATTTAGAAACCAGATGAGGTTGGAAATCATAAATTGGTTCTGGAACCAACCAGCCTGGCTGTGAAATTTTCTCTAGCTGAAGTCAAGCACAGAAAATAAATGGTAGGAAATGGACTGGCACAGGTGCATAGAGAGAGCAAGTCATGGGTCACTGATGAAAATGTAGAAACAATTGCCAGTAGGTAAAGAAGCGAGGGAAAACGAGAAGGAACTGATACACTGTGTCCAGGTCAGGCTGCAGATGAACAAACCAGGACCTGAAGAAGACGGAGCACATGTGGAATCCAGGAAAGGCCAGTCCAGGACTAAGGAGATTAATGCAGCTAAAACCTCAATGACCAGTTGGGATCAGTCCCTTCACTCACCCTATTCTCCACTAAGCAAGGCAACAGGTATCCTATACAATCTCCTCAACCATGCCATACCCCACCCACAAAAGATCCCCAGATATCAGGGTGTAATTAGTTACCCAGGAACAATTCAGTGCCTCCAACTGAATCTGTGCAGTTCCATCTTTTATTAGAATGACGCTGGGGTATTTCATAGTACAAGAGAATAGGTGGAGTGTTACATCTCAAGAAAGCAGGGACCAGGGAAGCTCTGGGAGGGCAGTGCTCAAGAATGAGAAGTAGGGACTCAAGCACCATTAGGACCTTCATTCTCACATCGCCCTCCCTCTCTCCTTCAATCTACAGGTCCCTCACTCCCTCTTCCTGAGGAAAGATAAGAGCATGGATCCTAGAACCAGTTGCTTGAGATTCTAATTCTAGCTCTGCTCTTCCATTTACCAGCAGAATAACCTAAAGCAAGTTCCTTGTCTTCTCTGTGCCTTGGTTTCCTTGTGACAACAACAGTAGAGCCCACCTCATAGGTTTGCTTGAGGAATAAATGTTGTAATATTTTAAAAGCGTTTGGAAGAGCCCCTGCCCCACTCCAGGCTCTGTGTTCTCTAAGACAAGACTTTGGACCTCAAGGATATTAAAAAGCTGTCTAGCTCCCAAAGCAGAAGGTAATAAATTGGGGTCCCATTCAGGCCAATGGTGGAATCCCCAGGGATCCAATACCATGGACAGGGGTGAGGAGACAGCAGGACCAATGGCGGTACTTGGAGTCAGGCAGAAAACATATTATTTTGTTAGGAATGGGAGAATTTATTACAAATAAATTCAGACCCTGCTCTACCACTGCTCCCCTGAACCTCAACAAATCGTCCCACCTAGTACATTAAGTGAAAACTGAGCATCTTGCCCTTCACCCTGTTGCTACATTCAGATGTCTGCTTTGAAACCCATCTTTTGCCTTCCCTCCAGCTCTGTGAATGAGGTGTGCTCGCCTACTTAAGAATAATCCCTCTTAACTGCTGTTTAGTACCCTCGTGTTCTTCCTGAAGAATGCTGTTCCCTCAGCCATCTGCTTTCTGCCCACTCCCCACATGTCTTCCACCTCTTCCTTCTCCTTCTGACTAGCATTGAAACAAGCTCAGCTCTCTCCCTCAAGAGAAACATCTCTCCCTTGACCCTCTTCTTAGGTCTTCACTTCCCTTCCCCACCGGCATCTCAGAGAGCTGTCTGCCTCACTCCATTTCCTTCCTTCCCTTTCTCTTCTCTACCCTCTGTTCTCCACTTCCCACTTTCACTTCTAAGGAATGGACAGCTCCCTGTAATTGCCACATGCTGGGCCTCTGCCATGTTAGGCGTCATTGCTGACCCTATTTGAAACTCTCTCCTCCTGGGTTTCCACAGTGACACTTTCCAAAATCATACCCCTGCCTGTCCCACCACTCCTTCTCCATATCTTTTGTGAACTCCTTCCTCTTCCTCCACTAATCTTTGAATGGTCCATCTTCCTGCAGGTCCCATCCTTTCTTCATCGTATAGTTTTTCTGCATTACCTCTTTTAATTTCAAGGTTTCAATCACCCTCTACACAAACTAATGTTCTCGAATTTATATGCATTGTCTTAGTCCTCCCTCTGAATGTCAGATTGTCTGTCCAACAGCCCATGCGGAATCTTCACTTTGAGGTCCCCCTGAGGCACTGCAAATAAATGATGTGGTTTAGAGGAGTTTCTAAAATCTTTTCTTTAGAGTAGAGTTGGAGGAACCAGGGCTGTCTGATCCACAGTGGGGAATCCAATGGTTGGGGTGGTAACCAGAACCACCAAGGTCAACAGGGAAAGGAACTGGCGATCTCCTGTTACATACCCCGAAGGGTCAAATGAAGGTCAATAACTGGAAAAAACCAATTCCCACTGAATCTAAAGACTCTTTGAAAGTCTGAGTGGCTCAAGGATGGATGTAGCTACCTTATAAAATTATGAGTCTATAATTCTTTGAGAAAACAAAGTTGAGTTTATACTGATTCGGTTATTCAGGTTTTCATTTAAAACTTAATGCTGCTGCTATCAATTGGGCAGCTGTTTGCTGGCTGGAGGCTTGAACCCCCTAAAATGGAAAAATCAGCAGGAACATTTTAAGAAAACTGAGGGTACAGAAGAAATTAAATAAGTTTTCAAGAGAGGAAGGACAGATGGTAAAATAAAACTCATAGCACACTTTCTCAAAGATATTTGTACTCAGGTGTATGGAAATGTTCAGTGGATAAGGATTTTACATTACCCAAATTGCAATAGGACCTTTGTGCTAAAGTTCTGTGTCAACCAGGGACAGGTAGGGATCCCTGAATCTGGGTGGAGATAATGGCCTGACAGCCAGGCAGGGAAGGACTTATGTGCCTAAGTCTGCAGCTATCTCTGATTTCTGGGTAGAGGACTGAAATTGCTGTCAGGAGAAGGACGGATCCCACTTCTAATCAGCTCTGTGTATGTCTGTGTGGCAGCGTACTCCAACAGTCTGGAAGTTCCATCCCTGGGCCATTTCATCCCTTAATGTGTAATTATACTTACAATTTCTCGCTTATGTGTCCCCTATAACTCTCTGCCTGCTTTCTCCATATTTAAACTTTTTTACTATGAATAGATTTCTCTAGCTTCCATCCAGTTTTCCATCCTGGATTTTTTCAGCTCTACCTGGATGAATGATTTGACTGGATTCTTTCACATAGTACCACCCTTAGACCTGGGCCTTACATTTGAGAAGGTTCTGTTTTGGAGGAATATGTGAGACTAAAGGGGTATACCCCCTGGAGACTAAACTGCCCTTTGGGCCATCCTCCAGGTACCTGGGACCCTAGAATTCTCCATTCATGCAGCCCTGAGCCTACTTCCAGGGCCTATACAGGCCTGTTCCCTGGGTCTGGAGGGTCGACCTAGCTGCCTGTAAGTGGACTTCTAGGCCTGATGAGTGGTTAAGGCCAATGCACAAAGCACCCTGGAATTAAGGATGGAGCCAGGAAGAGAATGGGCATACTAGAAACATTTGTACTCTTGCCCAGGGCCTGGCAAATTCTAATGTCCCAGGTACAAAGATGAATGAAGTCCAGTCCTGACTCCAAGAATGTCAAAGACACAAACAAAGCAGGACTCAAGGTAATATTCAAACTAAAGATTGCTTCTTCTATCATAGGCCTGGAACCTCGAGTCAGCCTTCAATATACTACCCTCTGCTTCCTCTGAATGACCTGCTCCTCCCTAGCAGGAGGCAACTGAAGCTCAAAGTGCTTCCCTCTCAAAATGCTCTCCAGCTTAATCTTACCCAACTCCAGAAGAGGAGGGGGCAGGAAGAAAGTACCGTATCACCCCTCTGTGCCTAAGTTTCTGCATCTGTCAAGTGGAAATCATAATAACTACCCCTCACATCCCACAGGATTACTTTAAGAATAAATTTAGAATTGACTACCTGATTGTGCAATATGCAAGGCTATTCTAAGCAATGGCCTCTCAAAGAGAAATGCAAGAAAGAACTAATTTGGGGTGAGAGACATTAATACTCTGGACTACATTTCATGCACTATATATGCCAAATTTTTAAGTATTATCTGGTTTTCATGTTACCTAACATGCCTTAATACTAATACCCCTTAATTGATGACAATAGGTGTGTACCCAAGAGATAAAACAAAATTTAATATTAGTCCAAGTAGAGTATAACCTCAGAAGATAAATCTCTATCAAGGACTAACTCAAATTGTGGAGCATCACTGTGCTGATGGGAGTGCAAGGTGCTACAGATCTTGTGGAAGGCATTTGGACAATATCTATCAAAATCACAGTCACAGTTACCCTTTGACCTCGCAAGCCCACTTCTGGGAATTTATCAGAATGGACTTGCATTCCTATGGTATGACATTTGCAAAACATTGGTTATGACAGTAGAGATTGCAAAAGATTAAGATTAACCCAAGAGTCCATAAGTAGAGACTAGATTAAATATATACTGTGATACATCCTTACAACCCAAAACCTTAAAACAGAACAAGGAAGTTTTCTGTGCAATGATGTGGAAACATCTCCTTGCTAGATTATTTGTGCAAGAAATAACTTGAAATAGGAATGAATGCATTTTAATATTTTTATATTTGCTTGTGTTTTTAAATTATGTGACTATCTGAACTTTGCAAAAAAAGAAATTAACAAGGAAAAAAGTCTCTAGAACATATTACAGAAGGGCAGAGTGCTGGACGTGTTGGCAAAGGATCTGATTTGATCCTGGCTGGGCCCCTGACCACCCTGAATTTCCTCAATTGGAAGACAGGAGGGGGTGATCCTGTCTGCTTCCAGTTCCTTCCAGTCCTTCTCTTCTATAAATAAAGTGCTTTCCTGGATCATGTTTACATCATTGCTACCTTCTGTGCCCTTTCGTTTGTACAGACAAATGCAAGTTGACTGAGCATGTTTGGCACCAATTTCTGGAGAATTCCCAGCATCTCACAATCCGTATTTGGTTGCTTCCTATTCTTGGATTGTATTTGTCAGTTGTCTATGTTCATATGCTTCTCTCTGAAGTTTAATTTAGAGGCTTTTAAATTTACACTTTAACTTGGATTAATCCTTTTAGAAAGCAATTTGGTCACATAAAAAGTAACTCATAATAGAGTTTAGTATAGCTCCCTGTTTCTTGGGTAATTACCCTTTACATGACAAAGTCCAGTTCTGTTTTGGTCATTCATTTGGAATTCAGTTAAACACTGTGGGGATGAGGAAGTAAGGGTAGTAGAAGCCCAAGTATATAGGATATGGAAGATGAGGCAAATTGAATTGCTCTGCTGTCTTTGGGGACAGAAGGGCAAAGCTGGGGATTGAAGAGGAGCCAGACAGGGTAGTACACTATGCCTAGATAGTACACTGTGCAGGACAGAATCACTGCTGTACCCTGAAGCTGTGCAAAGAAGAGACACTATGCAGAAGGTGTAGGGACAGCATGGAGGCTAAAGGAAGATGGAAGAACTCTGTGAATATAAGCTACCAGCTTTTCTAGCATAAACTGGTTGGGTCTGGTCCCAGTGTATAGGAGGCCGCTGGACTCACATCTGGTGAAGTGCCTGATGCTGGTGTGAACAGTGTTGGTATAACTAGTGTTGGTTTCTGAGATGCTCAGAAATTGCAGCATGATAATTTTTACCTTTTGTTCCTTTAAAAAACATTTGAGCCCAGAAACTTAAATTTTTTTCATTTTCATAAAGTCCTCAATTTGTGTCCCTTGGTATTTACCCAAAGGAGTTGAAAATGTATGTCCACATAAAATCTTCATATAAATGTTTATAATTTCCCAAACTAAGAATCAACTAAGATGTCCTTCAGGAGGTAAATGAGTCACTAAAATGTGGTACATTCAGACAATGGAGTATTTATTCAACACTAAAAATAAATGAGCCATCTAGCTATGAAAAGACATGAAGGAAACTTAAATGCATATTACTAAGTGAAAGATGCCAATCTAAAAAGGGTTCGTACCGTATGATTCCAACTATTTGACATTCTAGAAAAGGTAAAACTATGGAGACGATAAAAAGATCAGTGTTCACCAGAGGTTAATGGGAAGGGAGGGATGAATAAGTGGAGTGTGTAGGTTTTTAAAGCAGACAACTAATTTGTAGATACTTTAATGGTGAATATAAGCCATTATACATTCATCAAAACCCACAGAATACATGGCACCAAAAGTGAATCCTAACATAAACTACGGACTTCGAGTGATAGTGGTATGCCAACGAAGTTTCATCAGTTCTAACAAGGGCACCACTCTAGTACTGGATATTGACAATGGGGGAGGCTGTGCATGTGTGCCATGGAGGGGGAGACAATATGGAAATCTTTGTACTTTCCTCTCAATTTTTCTGTGAACCTGAAACTACTCGAAAATAAGGTCTCTTTTTTTAAAGGAAATCCAAATTACCCTCACTCAAACACAATTCTTTTCCCCCATACTTACAAGCCCTGGTCATAAGAATTTAATTTTCCAGAAATGAAATAATCATGTAGGTAAAATTTCTGCTGTTTTCATGTAGCATTGCTTTTAAAGCCTGTGACCTCAGAATCTTCGTAATGATTATCATAATGACTTAATAATATTCTATTGCATAGATACACCATAATTTAAGGTTTTTGGGTTTTGTTTTTGGTTTTGTTTGTTTGTTGTTGTTGTTGTTGTTTGGTTTTATTTTTGTTACCAGGGATTGAACCCAAGGGCACTTAACCACTGAGCCACATCCCCAGCTCTTTTCTATTTTTAATTTTGAGACAGGGTCTCACTAAGTCGCTTACAGCCTCACCAAGTTGCTGAAGCTGGCTTTGAATTTGCCATCCTTCTCCCTCAACCTCCCAAGATGCTGGGATCACGGGCGTGCACCACAGCAGCTGGCTGTAATTTAGCTTTAGTTAATAATTTTCCTGTTATGATGAAATTCCCTGTACATTTAGCTCAGATAATTTTCTTTAAAATAAATTATCAGGAGGGGCATAACTAGGTTAAAAGATAAGAACACATTGGATGTTTTTGTTATTTTCTTTTGTTCCTTTCTCAACTTTATCCTACCCATAGCTATGGAGTTCTGTGATACAATTGGGCAAATTATTTGTTTATGTTTCTTGGACGTTTTTTGGAAAGGCTCAAGATTTTATTTTCCTATGTACTTGAATAAACTTTTTAAAACTTGCTTTAAGTTACTATAACCATTGTTTTTATTTTAAAAGTATTGTTATCACATTGATATATATAATCTATTATATTCTTAAATTCATTTTTAAAATTTTCCATTATTATCTATCATTCCTTTATCATTTTTGTAGACTTGTTATAAAATTATTTGTCCACAATAAAAATGA
This sequence comes from Aplodontia rufa, assembly GCA_004027875.1. NCBI lineage: Eukaryota > Metazoa > Chordata > Mammalia > Rodentia > Aplodontiidae > Aplodontia > Aplodontia rufa. The sequence continues at coordinate 40,980 of PVKS010004602.1, forward strand.
ATAATCTTTGTAAGTTTTTCCATGACTTGATGTAGATGTTATTAAACATATAGACATGGAGTTTGCTTTGGTATGTGCTATGAAGCCCCAGAAAGAAGCAGGAATCGATCTTGATTAATTGCATTTATTTTACAACACATACTGTCCCTCTGCTGGCCAGTCAGTTGGATAACATGAACAACTGAGTGAGAGCAGTTATTTTTAGGTTAACCAGGCAACTTAGACCATTCCTCTACAAGAATGGTCTTCAGTTTGTTCAGCCTTGAGTCTTGTCTTAAACTTCTGTATTCCCTACATCAATTAGCCCCAGGCCTTCCACATGGAAGATGTTCCAAAAGTGCTTGATTTGACCTGATTTGATATCAAAATGAGCTGTTATTTGGAAAACTAAAACAGAAGCCAAAGAATATTGCTTTTAATTGTCTGGACATATCCCCACTGGTTGGTCTTTGTAAGTATATTATTAGCTGCAGAATGGAAATATTAGCAGAGCTTAGGGTGGGCATAGCTAATAAACAGGGCCTGGTGTGGAGCAGATAGCCTCAGATTTTAATTATACATCTACCACTCCCTAGCTAGAGGCCTGGGCAATCTGAGCTCTAGGATCCTCATTTTTTAACAAGAGCCCCAAAGAACTCCCGTCTTGGTCCAAAGGACAGTTAGAAATAATATAGTCAAAGCACCTAGCACAGTGCCTGGCCCTGAGAAAGAGCTAAATGCCCACTAAAAATTATCATCCTCCTTGCTTGCAATGTCCTAGAAAATATAAGTGCATTAAAAACCCTGGAGAGGGGGCTGGAGCGGTGGCTCAGAGGTTTCGGCATTTGCCTCACACGCGCAGGGACACGAGTTCAAATCCCAGCACCACATACCCAACAAAGTGTCTGAGCAATGAAAGCCAAATGAAAAACTAAATAAAATTGATTCTCTCTCTCTCTCTCTCTCTCTCTCTCTCTCTCTCACTGTCCCTCTCTCTTAAAAAAACAACCTGGAGAGGTTGGACATCTATGACACCTAGGGAAGGTGCACACCTATGGGAAAGCAGGAACATCAAGAAGGAAAGAAGGTATGGAAGAACCATCTACACACACACACACGTTCCAGGCACACCTGTTTTTACTAAGGAAATTAAGGACATCTCATCACACATAGTTATGGACACTGGTCAAATTATCTAAACTCTGTTTTTCTGAGTCTGTCAGTTTATCTGTTTAGTTGTCAATCTCTACAAGGCTGAAAATTTCCCTGTTCATTCCAACACACAGAAGTTCCCATTTCTGAGAATTTCCTGTAAGTACATAACTATGAAATAATGTATTTAAGAGGTTGCCACTGCAGTGGAAGACTGGAAACACCTCAAATCTCCATCACTGTGGAACTGGTTGAATAAATTGTGACACAGCCATACAAAGGAACATTATAAAAAATAATGATCAGTGTTATAAAAAGAAGAATGAGGAAATGCACTCTGAACTGATAGGGGACAATTTCCTGGGTTTATGGTTAAGTAAAAATAGGTATACCACAGGTTATAAAGTATGCTACCTTTTCTACAAGACTTCTAAAAGCAGCAAGTTCCTCTTCCTGAGTTGCAAAATCACTAACAAAATTAATTCCTGGAAACCAAGGCTGGTTCCGCACTAGAACATTAAAACAGGCTAAAGGAGAAAACCTATGCCATCATCTTAATGAGTGGTAGGAATTTATTTAATCTCATTCAACATCTATCCTGATTCTTTTTTTTAAGAACGAGGGACAGGGGCTGGAGCAGTGGCTCGGAGGTTACGGCTCTTGCCCAGCATGTGCAAGCACATGAATTCAAACCCCAGCACCCACATACACAACTAAGTGTCTGAGCAATGAAGGCCATGTAAATAACTCAATAAAAAAATTGATTCTCTGCCTCTCTCTCTCTCTCACTGTACTTCTTAAAAAAAAAAAGAAAGAAAGAAAGAGGGACAGTGAGAGAAAGAGGGAATCAACTTTAGTTTTTTTCATGTGTCTTTTGTTGCTCTGACACTTGTTTATGTACATGGTGCTGGGGTTCAAACCCGTGTACCTGCACATGTCAGGCAAGCACTATAACCACTGAGCCACGGCTCCAGCTCCATCCTGATTCTTAAAAGAAGAATTTTAGCACCTACTGGTGTTAGAGATAATATAGAGACTCCCTTAATACCATAAGCCTATTAAAAACCAACAGGAAGTACAGTGGAATAATAAAGGCACTGTTACAAAATCAAATTCAAGTTAAGAATGAGTTCTATTTGCTCATGTTCTGCAGGTTCTAGTCAGCACACTGAAATTAAAAAAAAACGAAGAAAAAACAATTAGTATTTTCAAATGATGTGGTATTATCCAACAGAGGACTAGCTAAAACAAATACCTGGCAATAGAATCCAATGCAGCCACCAAAGATGAGGAAGTAGAACTACATTTATTATTATGGGAAAGTATCAAGATGTAGTGCCAAATGGAGGAAGCAGATTGCAAAACAGTTCATTCTATGATTTCACTTAAAATGTATATTTACATTGTTGAATATATACTAGAGAAAAGTCTGGAAGGAAATTCACCAAAATATATTTACAGATTATATCCTTGGGGTATGGGGTTATTTTTCTATACTTTTCAGTATTTCTTGAATGTTTTATTATGGCCATTTTTATATAATAACTTTATACCCACAAATGGATTGTGCACAAGCAAAAAGTCATTTGAGGTCATTAGGATGAGCTGCATTTATCCTTAAGTGGTCATGTTTGTGACCTAAGGCCTCTTTCCAACTTATCTCCACCTCCCTGAAATTCAGATTGATCTTCTCAGCCTGGTCCCTGCCCCTCTGAAGGGAAGCCTCAAATCATTGGGTTCCAAAAAAAAAGCCCAGTCTGGGTTCTGTTCCCCAGCTGACCATGGTATCAGTGTGTATACCCAGACCCTGCTCATCCTAGCTGTTTGCAAAAAAAACTTCCAGCCCTCTGAAGGATGCCCACATTGCCCAGAATTACGAGGGCTCCTCCTCAAAATATATCCACCCAAATCTTTTGCCTCCCCAGCAGGTATATTTGGAAATCACTGGCAGCTTCAAGTCTCCAAAAGTCAGGCTTCTTAGACCTGCTGTTGGGCTGAAGGTCATGAAGAGAGCATGCCAGGTCTATCCACCTCCTTAAATGTCCCTCACCTGTGCCCCCTCCCTTGGGCTTCAATTCTATACCTCGGAGAGATGGTTCATTCTGTGCTCAGCCCACACATCACGAACCCTGTGCCTAACATTCCACACCTCCTCTTAGACACATTGCCTGGCACAGGTGGCTACTATGCACAGTGCTTAGGATTCTCTGATTCTCCACTCTGCACCCTGAAGTTGTCTTAGTCTCAATTGCTCTGGGGAGAGGACTGGATTGGCCATCTCCTGGTGTCACCTTGAGTAATAATCTAGAAGCCCTTCCTAGAGCCCTTCTCATACTTGCTCCACATCCTGTCATATTTCTTCCTGGCCCAGTACCCACCACAACATTAAAGGCTGGTCATGCCAACTCCACAAGGCTGCACATCCTCGCTCCAGCCAGAAGCATTCGCTTCAAATTGCTGTAACGTTTTTGTTTCATATATATACATATATATATATATATTACATATATATATTCATTCAACGTAGTCTTACATATTGGAGGGAATTGTTGTTACACATTCATGAATATATGGATATTGATTAACTTCATCTTCCTCATCTGTAAAATGGAGCTAATCATATTGCCTTAAACACTTCAAAGATGACCGTGATAAAGGTTGTGATGTATTATAGTAATTCTCCTTATCTAAATTTAATTCCATTATGTATTAAAAATTACAGGAAGAAGAAAAACTACAAGTACATATTACTCAAAGGTTAAACATTAGGCAAAGCTCATAGAAAAAATAATTGACTTGGAAGTGGGGACAGCTCAGAGAGGAATTCCCACTTAGTAAAAGACTATCATCAGTGAAAGAGCGACACCTACCGCACCTAACTGTAATGCAGTTAACCCAAAGAGGCTTCACACCCAGCCCTGGCCTATGTAACAGTTTTAGTTACTCTACCTTTACAAAATTAAAAATCAAAAGTGGTCAGCTAGTATCTACTCTGGAAAAGACACAATATTCTTCCATTTAAAAATAACACAGCCAGGCACAATGGTGCACACCTGTAATCGCAGCAACTCAGGAGACTGAGGCAGGAAGATTGCAAATTTGAGGCCAGCCCGGGCAACTTGGCAATACACTCAGCAATTTGGTGAGACCCTGTCTCAAAATAAAAAATAAAAAGGGCTGATGAGGTAGTTCTGTGGTTTGAGAGCCCCTAGGTTCAATCCTCAGTACCACACACATAAAAAAAAGACTTAGAAGAAAGAAAAATAGATGTCATGAATATATAAGGGAAACCATTAAAGATGAGGAATGGGAGTTGGGGACGAGGAGAAAGCAAGGGGAGATAATAGGGAGTAAGACTGACCAAATTTTGTTGTATGAATGTCCAAATGTGCCATAATAAAACCCACTATTCTGTATAATTAATTTGTGCCAATAAGTTTTTAAACAACATTTTCATATTTAAATGTAATTCATACTAATTGTAGAAATGTCAAGAAAATAAAGATCTTTCAATAACATCCTTATCAATGCTTAACATTTAGTTTAGAGCCACTGCCATCAGCTTTATAATTTTACTCTTAATTTTTCTCTCCTCATCATTCTCTCTCTGTTGTTAAATTAAAATGTCAATCAAAAGCAAAATCCCTGATGCTGATGAGGGATAACCATTGCTAACAGTCTGATGTGTGTTATTCCATATAATTTTGTGATTCTAGAAATGCATATCATCACAAAAAATAATGAGAGAGTACTGCTTGTCATTGCTCTCCAGCCAGAGACCACCAGGACCAGAAACACAGGTGTAGTACAGCAAGTTGGGTTTATTCTTTTCTGTGGTGAGAAAGAACACACACCACAGAGAACTGTTGGCTGTTTCAGTAAAAGGATACAAAAAATAATTTATTATGGAACTTGGGCTTGTGATGTGTGGTTTGAAGAAAGGTTTAAGAAAGCAGAGCGTTACGTATGCATGCATGAATGTGAACCAACAAATCCTTTCATTATGTAAGGTGATGCTAAACCAATAAAAAATAAAATAAAGAAAGCAGGGCACTGCTTGAGATGGATGTTGTCAGGACTCAGGGCAATACTATGATTAGGTATCTGAATAAATCTCATCTAAGAGCGAGGATAAGGCTAAAGTCAGTGAATAGCTGGCAGAGAATCAGCATCATTCATATTAGCCACCACAGTTAGATAGATGCTTGGTCATTTTAGTGGTCTGGCCAATTTTCTTGCTTGTACCTGTATCTGCGCTCAGACATATTATGGAGTGGTCTTGTTTAATCCGGACCTTTTATTGACACTGTATCCTTATCTAGTGTTGATGTTCTGAGATATCAGTCTACTCCTAGGCGTGACCATGAGTGCCCCCCCCCCGCCCCCGTTATCTGGGACTGTGTTTCTCTTTTTGTCTTCTCTTTTTTCCACTTGAGAATGTGATGGACATTTTTTTCATATCAGTACTGAGTTTATTTAACCAAAACTGTCTTGTTAAATAACTGAATTTTCTAAACCTTTAGACTTATAATTAATACTAAAATGAAAATCGTTAGAAATACATCTTTATGTAGGCGTCAGAATCTGAAGACCTGGAGTTTGGTCCCAACTGAACTACATAAACTAACCGAATGACCTTGAGCAAGTTATTTACACTCCAAGCCTCAGTTTCTTTGATTAAAAAGGTAGCTAATTTTGCCAGTCTCTTTGGGGTTGAGTTTAGTATATAAAATGTTTAACCCAATGCCTTTGCCACATCTAATAAATTATTATATTTAGGAGATTATTATTATTGTTTTTATTATTACTATATAAGGCAACTATTATAATTTAGGGCATTTACCCTTGAAACGGGGTGTTGTGTCCCCCAGGGATATTTTCATTTTTTCACTCTGAAAGAAAGAGCAGGGAGGACCTACCTGTGAGCAACCAGACATAAAGAAAGAAAAGAAGGGTCCAGGCTGGAGTTCAGAATACAAAATAGAGAGAGGGGTCATCCTAAAACTGCCAAAACCGCCCCTTGTAGAGCATCAGCCTGGGAAGCAGAGGATCCCAGGGTCTGTGACTTGGTACTGCAGAACCAACAGAGTTAGGAGCTATGTGGGTTCCTGCAGGACTACTCAGCTAATGGCACTGGCACAGGGCCTTCTCTCTCTTTCCATTACTCACAGTAACCCAGCTCAGATATAAATATTTATTGAGTATCTACAATACATCAGGCACTATTCTAGGTACTATTGTTCTAGGTACTAGTAATATAGCAGTGCACAAAATAATCACGATCCAGGTTCTCATGGAGTTTATAATCCAGTAAGAAGGAAAATAATGAAAATAAAATAAGCAAACAAAAAATACATGTTGGGGCTGGAGTGAGCAGTGGTTCGGTGGTTACAGCGCTTGCCTGGCATGCATAAGTACGCGAGTTCAAATCCCAGCACCACATACACAACAAAGTGTTGGAGCAACAAAGGCTACATGAAAAACTAAATAAAACTGATTCTCTCTTTTTCTCTCTCACTGTCCCTCTCTCTTAAAAAAAAAATACATGTTAACTGAGTGCTATTCTGAAAAATAGGATGATATGATAAGGAGTAACTGGGAGCAACTTTATACTGATGGATCACAGTGGGCCTCTCTATTTAAGATGAAGCCCACATGGCCAGAAGGAGCCAGCCTTGCCAAAATCAGGGAGCAGCTAGTTTGATTGCCTGAGGGTAGGAATAAGCTTAGTGTGTCCAAAAGCTTGAGAGAAGGTTCCTACGGTTCTTTCCCGGAGTGAGGAAAAAATAGTTTGGTAGGTAGACAACGGTTCTAGCAGGTAAGACCATATAAAACAGAAGGAAGAATTTGGATTCTATTTAGAAAACCATAGATAAGTTTTAATTGGAAAGTTACATTATCTGATTATATTTTTGAAAGATCATTGTCCATATATAAGAAGGTTATAGTAAACTACAGTCACTATTGTTTTTATTTGCCCAGCCAACTTTACAATACCCATTCTTCTGCAAATTTAATCTTGCCTTTCCTGGGCATGCCTGTGACTCAAGCCTGGTCAATTACAGTATCCCATTTCCTTGGACATTTTTCTTTGTATTTAGTCTTAGCCCCATTAGGAGTCCTCTCTAATTCAGCAGCTCGTTCTTACCCAGGTTTTTTTTTTTTAACTTTCTATGTGGATATGAAGTGTTCCCCCCAAAACTCATGTGTTGAAAGCTTGGTCCCCAATGCAGCAATATTCAGAGGTGGAGTTTGGGGAAACCATTAGAACATGAGGGCTCTGACCTCATCAGTGTATCAATTCACTGATAATGGAATGGACTACTGGGAGATAGTGGAAATTGTAGGTGGTAGGGCATGGTTGGAGGAAGTAGATCACTGGGGGTATGCCCTTGGGAATTATATCTTGTCCCTGGTCACTTCTACTCTCTCTCTCTCTCTCAACTTCCTGGCTTCCATGAGCTGAGACTTTCTTTTGCCATGCTCTTCCACCATGATATTCCACCTCACCTCAGACCTAAATCAATGGAGCTAGCCAACCATGGACTGAAACTTCTGAAACCATAAATCAATATAAATTTTTCCCCTTTTAAGTTGTTTTTCCCAGGTATAAGTCATAGTGATAAAAGGCTGATAAATACCTGTCTAAACTCCATTTTATAAAATGAAATTCACTTCCATTCACAGAGATGAGCAAGAGGAGGAATTAGCAGGTGTCCAGTAGAACATGCAAGTGGTTTATGAGCCCAAAGATTTATTATGTCTCCCTTCAGTAAAAAAAAAAAAAAAAAAAAAAAGAGAACGTAAGCAGCTCCCGGTCTGGCGAGAAAGGGAACCATGAATAACATTAAAGTCGTTCACATGGGGCTGGAGCAGTGGCTCAGTGGATACAGTGCTTGCCTGGCATGCACAAGGACCTGAGTTCAAACCCCACGTACACAAAGAAGTGTCAGAGCAACGAAAATCACATGAAAAACTAAATAAAATTGATTCCCTCCCTATCTCTCTCGCACTGTCCCTGTTTCTCTTTAAAAAAAAAAAGGGGGGGGGGGTTGTTCATAAATGTTTAGGACTGTTGTCTGGGCACCAGGCTAGATAGCCTTTCTGCATCTGCATGATCCCCAGCATTGTCAAGGAACTTGCTTAGGTCATTGAGATGTGATCAGAAAAGACATATTGCTTCTAGACAGAAATTTTAGGAGCCAGCATACGGCTAGCCAAGTACCTTTTACCATCTTTTTATAATTGTGGAAGCTATGTCAAGATGTAGCCTCCTGATACACATGAGTAAAAATAAACATGTCATGTTAAGGCACTTGGAGTTATTGCATTATAACAAAGCCTGTCAAGGAGGGGGCGGAGAGAGAGATTCAAAAGAATAAGAATTTATCTAGCAAAGTTTCTAATGATAGCTTTATCATAAACCTTTGTAGAGGTAGCATGTGGATACCTTGGTCTGTTGACTAGGACCCTTGTATGTTCATGTTCCCTTCTTTCTGAGGAGGTTTGCCTAGGAATTAAATAGTGATCACAATCTGTGATGAACTAAAGTGTTCTGATGAAACCACAGGCAGATTCCATAAATTCAGAAATATGAGAGGTGATGGGTTTTGAGGCTGGTAAAAGATTAATTTGGTGGGTATGTGTGGAAAGAAGTTGTTTTAGCAGGGATGGCTGCTGCAAAGGGTTGGATGCAGTCCCTTTTTCTTCATTTTGGGCACCTAGTGTTCAATCAATTTCATCCCATCTGCCCTCTCAATCTAAAGGCAGTTTCTTAATGCATCTGCTCCAGAATGAGCTAATTTTAGAAATGCAGATATTAATATAGTAGACAGGAATTTTTCTCCACAAACTCATGATTACAAAAGTTATTTATTCCTGTCAAATTAACCTTATTCCTGAGCTCCAGGCCACCTGAGGGGTAAGATACTTGATCTCAGCCCTTTTGGGGTAGTCATCCTTCTCCCTAGTTGCACAAGAATCCAAGGGACTCATGTGTCTCCCAGCAAAGGTCAGAGCATTTCTGGTTCTTACGTTTGTTACTGAGAAGCTCATTATCCAAGCCCACACCAACAAAGGGTGGGCAGCTAGCTCCCTTTCTCCATACTAAAATGATAGGGACACTTTCCTAAAATCCTCCAGGGCAACTCTGTCTCCAGGGCACGCCCATTTCATCCCACCAGAGGTCTGTCACTGCTGGAGAAGTTGCAAGGAAACAGGGCACAGGTGTATATCACTCAAACAACAAACACTCATTCCTTTCCTCGCCTTAAGGAAGGGCTGCTTCCTATACAAGGACCAGCAGATCACAAAAGTCAGACACATTTGAAGTTTATAAAACTCCCAGATCTGCCTAAAACCTAGATACTGACTAAGATCTGGTTAGAGATGACCCAGGACAAGATGTCTTTGAAGCAGTGGCCCTCTTTCCACTGCTTGGGAATTAGTGTCTGCATGTGTCATGATTATCACATGGTTAAGGTATATGATTATGACATAATAAGCCAATGTTTACAATAACAGCATCTGGGGCTGGAGCGGTGGCTCAGCAGTCATGGCACTTGCCCAGCATGTGCAAGCACGCGGGTTCAAACCCCAGCACCCACATACACAATAACAGCATCTACTGGTATAGATAGTGCTTTATTGTTTACACATTTTCTCATTTAATCCTTGCAGCAACCCTGAGGTAGGTATTATTATCCCCACTTTACAGCTGAGTACACTGATGTCCCTAGGTTAGATTATATATCAAAGATCATATGCTTATTAGTGACAAAGCCACCAATAACTCCAAACCCAAGGGGACTCAAGTAGTTCACAGGCTGCTGCCAAGGAAAGTAAAGCAGATGACTTCAACTGGAAAGGGCTGGATCATTCACTGGAGTTTAAGGGGATCCCTCAGCAGGGATGAACGAGGCACATTCACAGGCCAAGATCAGGACCGAGCAGGGGAAGCCTAGAGCACGCGAGTGTTGTGAAGCGGGAAGAATCTGGGCGTTTGGTCAGAGCTGACAGTCTCTTCAAACACGCACAGAACCCAGCTTCCATGGACAGGATAAACAGGCCTCCAGCAGCTACAAATCCAGGGACTGGCCACAGGCATCAGGGCAAGGCCAGGAGGGGCTGCCACAGAGCAGCACCACCTTAACTGGGCCCAAGAGCGGTCACCTCAGGCAGTGGTCCTTTAACTGTGGTAAGGCCTTGAGAATCTGATGAAAGCCATAAAATCTCCCCCAGAAAAACAGACACACAAGAACAGACAACATTTTGCATACAAGTTCACGGAGTCCACAGACCCTAGGCAGGGCTGGCGGGGCTCCTGTTTTAGGGCAATAATATCACCCTGAGTAAAGTTGTTGATGAAACCTATCTTTAAGCTGCTTATATTCCTGTGACTGATCCCTTTTTGTCATCCCCTAATATTTAGAATGTTGAGAAGTTTATTTTTAATGGGAGTCAAGGAACAGAGGCTCAGCCTACACTGCAGCCAGGGAAAGAGCAGCTGAGACACAGCAGTGGTGGCAGCCAGAAGGCAAAAACGTGTACCACTGCCCTTCCCACCCAGAAGGTCACTTGGGGAGCTTTTTCCTATTCAACTTTATGGAGAAATTATAGGGAAAAGGGGAGAAGGCCAGTATTTTATTTCCTTTTGGAAAGGAAAGTCATTTCCTCACTGGCTACAGGGTATAAAGTTCTGCAGGCAATTCCCCATTCCAACCTTTTCTCCTCTACCCCCACCCCCCTAAACACCTAAGCATCGGCCCAGTCATTCATGCACATGTGGCCAGGTCTCCTAAGATCACCAATGTATTTACACCTGCTCTTTCATGGAAGAAAGGAAACTGGAATGGGCGAAATCTCAGGGCAGAGGCTTCACATTGAAGCATGGGGATCATGCACTCCCCACAGAAAATCAGCTAAACTGGGGGATCAGCAGAACCACCCTGAGGATTCAGTGCACATTAGCCCCTACCCATCTCCATGGCTCTTCTTTCTGGCCAGGGCCCAAGCAGAGCAGCTACTGCTCTGAGCCCCATCCCCAAAACTAATAGGCCCAAGATGGGAGGCCAGGGCTGAAGGGTCACAAGGGCTCTAAGCTGGAAAGCTGAAACCCAATTTGCTACACAGAGCATTTCTGATTTCTCATGGGAATCCGGAATCAGGCAAAGGCCCTGCCCCAACTCCATCTAGGCCTAGAGAAGGCAGACACTGAAATTTAGGTAATCACGTAGACTTAAAGAAAACTGGGAGGCCAGGATAATCTTCCAGGCTCAATGACCCTGGTCTCAGTGGTCATTTTGTTCCAGTTGCCACTCATGCATTAGTGGTCACTTGGCCCAGCTCTAGATGGATGTTTCATCACATGTGGCTAGAGGAGCCCCAGTTAGCCGAATATGGGCTGGACTCGGGCAAGGATCAAGCAGGAAGGGTGGAGGGAAGCCACCAAAGCCACTGCCCCTCTTGGCCAGGGCCAGAGGCAACCGTTCATCTTCAGGAGAAGGGGAGGGAGGGTCCTGGCTGTAGCTTGTGGTCCCAGATGGTGGGGCCCCCAGGTCCAAGCCCACCTTGTCTCTAGCCAGAAGTTCCCTCTGTCGCCGTCGCTGCTGATGCCGACCAATCAGGAGGAGAGTCAGTGATGCTGCAAGAACCCCCAGGAAGAATCCAACCAGTCCAGCCCCCACTGTGTGGGCCCGGCTTGAGAGACCCTGCTGGCTGCCCCATACCAAACTGTAAGCTGCTACCACACGGGCTGCCCCACCCTCCTGACATTCACAGGCATATGCACCCATGGCCCCTGGGGTCACCACCACCTCTAGCCCATCCCGCCGGGGGGTGAGTGCAGTCACTCCACTGGGCTGGTGCCACACACAGGATGCCCATGCTGAGCTCGGGGAACAAGGCAAGACCACATGTGCAGCTGTAGCCACAGGAACTTCAAACACTACTGGGTGTTCTGCAGAGACAAAACAGACACAAAAGTGGTGAGGTTATAGTCTGGGGGTGTGATGGAGAGAAATGTGGGATGATATCAGCCTATTAGTTTTGGGGATGGATAGTGACATGGAGACACAGCCAAAAAGTGAATTCCCAAGGAAGGTAAGGCCCTGGGACACTGGCTACCATGTCTTCCAATATCCAGATTTAATTTACATATAAAATGGACAACTTTTAACTCCTTTTTAGCCATTCCACCCACATTTCCGTAAACCATACAGACCTCCAGGCTCTTTGGGACACAAAGAGGAGACATCTGCTGACTCTATATCTTGGACCAGCCTATGAAGAAAAGAATCCTTGGTAAATCCATTATCAACATTCTCCTCTACCATCCTTAGTAGAGAAACATTCACTCACTCCATCAACTTATAAATCATCCCTAGAATTAGTTAACATTCTTATCACCAAAATTTTCCCCACTACTTCCTATGTTCTGTATGACATCTACCATGTCAAATTCTACACACATTTCTAGCAGACCATGGTCTGCTGGAAAGATGTTTGGTGGGGGTGCTTTAAAAGAAACAGGAATCTTTGATCCCCAACACAACATCAACAACAAAAAGGCCAAGCATAGTGGTGCATATCTGTAATCCCAGCAACTCAGGAGGTTAAAGTAGGAGAGTCACAAGTACAAGGCCAGCCTTAGCAACTTAGTGAGACCCTTTCTCAAAATAAAAAATTAAAAAGGCCTGGGTACGTAACTCAGTGGTGGAGCATCCCTGGATTCAATCCATAGTACACCAAAACAAAAAATAAACAGACATCTTCTAAGACATGGATCTGTTGGTCCACAACCAAGAGATTCCTCTGGGGGTGAGGGATTTCTTTTCTGCTTTCTTTCTTTCTCTTTCTTTCTTTTTCTGTTCACAGAAAAAGAAAATTTCTTTTCTGTAAATGCTAGTCAAAATTCCATGAGGGTAAATGTGATGACTTTTCTTTCATAAAAGTGGTTCATCTACAGAGGACCTCTCAACAGCTGTTGATATATATTGGCCTCTGCTGTTTCAAACAACACAATCTGGTATTTCCAGGATGTGAGTAGACTGTGAGAGTAAAATGGAACCCACACTGCTGAGTTCTATGGTACCACTCTCAGAAGCAGGAGGCCAATAAGACCTCTAGAGAGCTATCAGTGAAGGCCAAGTAAGAGTCTGATCACCTGAACACTGAGTATGAACTCCTTTGATACAAATTTAGGTCCCTGAAATGAGCTCCAAGACCTCTATGAATGGATGCAAGTTTCTTGGGTAAAACAAGGCTGATAAGTCTAGCTGTGAGTGGGAAATGTGGGAAGACCATATGTACAGCTGTAGCCACAGGAACTTCATAGTCTGTTTTTCTCTGTGCGAACTGAGGTGTAAAAGGTAGAATGTTCAGAAGTACCAACCTAGGACATTGGCATATACAAACACCCATGCTCTTCCTCCTACACTCTCCAAACTCACATATATCTTAAAGGAACCCTTGAGTCTCAAGTACAAGGACACCTAAGGCCAGTAAAAGTCTTATTTTAATAAATATTACAACAATAAAGAAAAGAATAAAGCACTTGATTTTGTTTTAAATGTTTAAAATTCTCCCAAAAGAAACAAAAAGACCAAGTCAAAGTTCTTAATAAAAAAAAATCCAAAGCTGGTCAAGTCTGCCATCCTAGTTTCTTTATATCTCCACTGGCAAAATGCCAACTCTGATTAAGAGAGGATACAAGATTTTGCATTTATAATTCAAAATTAATATAAGACATTAAATTTTATATCTACTCTGATCATGTCAATTATTTTAAACATTCTTTTGACATGTGTAAATTAATCTGTTTACTTCTAAAGGATTTGTAAACTTGTGGTTCTGTAATATACCAGGGTTCTGAAATATGCTATGGTCTTGTACATACTTAAGGTTCCATAGCATACAAATAGTCTGTAAATTAACTGGGCTTCAAACAGGAAAATCTCAAGGTTAGAAAAACACATTTTCCAAACAAGTAACCAAAAATCCTTCATTAAGATCTCAAATATTAAAAGGCATTTAAGAAACATATAAACCAATTACAATTGATAGACATCACTTAGACACCCACTTAGATTATTTTTCAAGTGTATGCACTTTGGTAAACTGGAACATTGGATATTTCGGGACACTAAGAAATTAAATTTTGGGTATGATAATGGTAATATTACTCATTATATGATTATCTTTTTTAAAGAGCCTTTCTATGTTAGAGATACACAAAAAAAGACTTTTAGATGAAGTGACAAGATGTCTAAGATTTGCTTCAAAATAGTTGGGAGAGTGTGAGTATTAATAAAGCAAGATGGTTGCTGAAGCTGAGGGATAGATACATGGAAATTCACTAGTCTCTACTTCTGAATGTGTTTGAAATTTCCTATAGTAAAATGTTTTTTAAAGGAGTCCTTATCTGGTAGAGATCTATACTGAAAGATTTAGGATGAATACAACGCCAGGGATTTGCTTCTAAAATATGTTTTTAAGTTCACTGCTGAATGGCACATGGATGTCAGGAGACCAATGGACAAGAGTAGATCACTCAGGAGGTTATTAGAGTAGTCCAGTTAAGAAGTAACAAGGCTGCACGCTCACTCTGGCAGCACATATACTAAAATTGGAACAATCCAGAGAATACTAGCATAGCCCCTGCTCAGGGATCACATGCAAACTCATGAAGTGTTCCATATTTAAAAAATATAAAAGAAGTAACAAACTTGTGCTAGAGTGGTAGAAGCAGAGGTGAAGGGAAGAGGGTGGACCTAGGATATGTTTCAGAGCTAGAATCAATACAAATTGTAATACAATACAAGCAAGGTCTGGAACACCTGGAGGGAAGGGGGTCTCTTTATTAAGATGAGCACCAGAGGAGGAGCATGTGAGAGAAAGAGGGAAAGAATAGTGCAATCTAAGACTTGCTAAATGCGAGTTGCTTGTGAAGAATTCCAGGGGAATTCAGGCAGGCAGGTGGATAGGGAGTGCTGTAGCTCAGCTAGGAATACATTTGTAGTTGTCAAGTGCACTCAGATGGTACTGAAATCACCTACAGAGAGTTTGTAAGTGTAAAGAGAAGGGGCCCAGGATTGAGCCCTGAGGAATATCAACACTCAGTAGCTGGATGAGAAAGGAGAATGCAGAGTCACAGAAGGCAAGAAGAAAGAGGATTTCAAGGAAGGAGGGAGTGGGAGACTGTTGAAACACTTCTGAGAGATCTTTTAAGATGAAAACTGAGAAGTGTTTACCAGAGATGAAGTCAGTCTGTCTGACATGGAGTGTGACTGACTGTCACTGACTAACATGGACTAGGTGCCACCATCAGGACAGCTCTAGCAGAGAGGCAAAGAAATTGATGAGACAGCACCAGATGGACAGATAGATGAGTCAGTATGGGCTGATAGATGGTCACATAAGTGATATAGACACAAAAAGAAAAGAAAAATACACAGCAGACAGGTGGTATTAGCAGATTAAGAAGCAGATGGACACATGGATGGGACAGACGTCTGGGGCAACAGACAAGAGACCAGTCTAGCTGGACTCACCCTCGGTGTTCCCCAGCATGAGCCACACATGCATGTAGCCGGAAGCTCCAGGCACAGACAGGGTCCTGGGCCAGGATGCACTCTGAGCAGCTCTGCAGACGATCACAGTTGGTTGTGTTCACTTGCGTCACCTCAGTACTGGAGCCAATCAGGAGCCAACCCTACAGAAAGGGTACAGGGAAGAGGAACTTCAGCGTCACACAGCACTCTAGGCTCAGATATCTCTCCATCAGACTCCCCAAAATCTACAACTCACATGGTACAATTTCATGTTCTCAACTGGCTGTGGCTCTGGGAACAAGGCCAGATCCTCAAGGACACTGAGCTGGGCTCCAATACGCACTGCTCTGTGGAGGTGTCCATCCTCTGGGAGGCAGCAAGGGTCAAGAATAATGGCATAACTGTCCCTGTGTGTGGGGCTCTAATGTCAGTATGTTTTAGTATGTGCTCTGTGATGAGAGTATATACTATATGAGCAACATGTTTGACTGTTAAATATACCTGTCCCCAGGTAGAGCACATCATACTCTTTCCCTGAGAGGCTGGCCACCCTGTGGGCCACGACTCTGAGATAAGTTGTATCTGTAGTGACCAGCAATGGGTGGACATCAGCTGGAGACACAGGCCTGTCCATGAGTGGGTGGTCCCGGATGAAGGTGAGCACACGGTCAGGCAGGAAGAGTGATGAGCCAAACTGCTGGAACTTCATGTTGTTGGTGATGCACTGGAGGAAACATATGCTTAGCACAACTGTCTCTCTACTTCAGGCTGGCGGGAAAGACCTGCTCCCTCCCCTTACCTCTCCAGGTCTGGGCTGAGGCACATCATTGTCCAGTACAGGCTGTCCCCTACTACAGTCATGTTTTAGCTCTCTGAAGGGACCATTCAGCACTGTCCGAATGTCTTGTGGCCGGAAGGCACAAACAGCAGAGATGGCAGCCCCTTCCCTGAAAGAGTCACAGATATCTGGAGAGAGTTAAGGGACAGCAACTCATCCCTTGTCAAATGAGAGGACCTCCCCTCTGAGAAATACACAGTCAAAGGAGGGAGAGTCCACCCTTCTGAAGGAGACAGCACTGACACCACACCAACACCAACAACCTTCCACCTTCCCCCGCCCTGTAACTCTCCTCTGTATCAGAAGCTCTCACCATTGGAATGAAAAGATGCCATAAAAGATGGGGGTCCCTACTCCAGGTTCAGGTCGAAGTACAGCCATGTCCTGCAGGACACTGGAAGCCCGGTCATGCTCTGGCCCTGGACACAGTAGGTCAGCTTTCAGAAATGTCGTCCACCTCTGTTGGAGAGTCTTCCGGCCCCCAAGGTCTCCCTGGGGTGACAAACACATGGACAATTCTCTTTAGAGCAAGGAGTGTGGATGCCAACACAAGTTTCCTCCCTGAGTTCAGGGCAGACACAGACAGATGGGGAGAAAGAGGCACAAAAACTACAGGACGGACAGAGACAGAGGAGCTGAGAGGATAATGAAATACAGAGACGGATGAGGTCACAGTTATGGCGACAGTGATTAAGTCAACTGCATACTTATAAAGAACCGTAGTATAATGTGTTTTACAAAGTTACCTCATTTAGCCTTTAAAACAACACTTACAGATCAGCACTATTACTTACTTTCCTCACTCTACAGACAGGTTTCAAGGTGATAAAAATCCTACTCGGGGTCACAGAGGCAATAAGTGGTGGAGTAGGACTCTGCCTGCCACCACTATCTGCTTTTAACCTCTACAATGGTCCACCTCCTGGGGAAAGTGTGTCACAAGGGTAATTGTGGAGGTGAAAGAGGCCAGGGACCCTCTCCCCTATCCACTCTTCAAGCTCCAGGAAAGAAATCAAGGCAGAGAAAAAAAGGAGACAGTGGAGAGACGCAAAGACAGAGGCCCAGAGGGAAAAAGAGGAAGACAGAACAGGAGACACCAGACAGACAGCTGGGATGGGGGATCTCACCGCACAGACGCGGGCCACCCGTGGGACCTTAATGCGCTCATATGAGTCAAACACTCGGGTGGTCTCCGTGAAGAAGAAGAAGATCTCATCGTCTCCATCTTCATCCCCCCACTCGGCTGGGCTCAAGGCCACGGCTGCAACAAAGGCTGGGGCTGGGGAGACCAGTGGCTTCAGATCCCCACAGATACAGCCTGGGGCACCCTGACCTCCACCCAGTCTGGCCCCAGGGACCCCCTCTCCCTTTCCCCACCGTTAAGCCAGGATGGCAAGGTCTCTGTGCGAATCCAGTCCTCAGCACGACCCACAGCCCGGGAGATAATCGGCTCTGTCCCCAAGTAGTTTTTCACAGTGGCAGCATAGAGGACCCCCCCTGCAGGGAGACAGGGAGGAGATAGGCTGTCAGAGACCCACTGAGGGAAGCAAAAGTGGTCACAGGCAGAGCAGGGAATAAAGCAGGGCAGCAACTTTCAGGACTGAGTGCCCAATAAGTTCCAAGTACCACTAAGCACATCACAGAAATCCCCCCTGACTTAGGGTAAAAGTAGAAATAAAAGTGCCAGGGCAGTAAGGAAACCAGGGTTTAGGGAAAATTGTGCTGGAATGTCCACAGGCATGAAGAGAGAAAGAAGGCCTCTCTTGTGGAAATCAGGTTTGTTTCAGGATTTTGTGATGTTATAGTAACCCTGTAATATGCTAACTACACTACAACTCTCTAGGAGGGGCATTGCTTTGTAGCACATTCCAATCTTAAGTTCTCCACTGGTCAAGTCTAAGGGAACTAGTGTTCTTTCTGAACATCAGTGGGTGTATACTGCCGTAGGTTAGGTCACAACTCTAAATTACACTAGAATCACTAGGGGACTAGATTGAAACACCACAGATCCTTGAGCCCAGCATTCTCATTCAAAGTTGGGGGTGGGGTGGTGCATCACAATAATCTGCATTTCAAAAATAAGCAACACAGTCCACAGTTATACTGCAAGTGATTCAGGCCTCCCTTGAGTAATCCAGCCCAGGAGATGAATGGAGGTTTCACAGATAGCAGGTAAAGCAGCAAAGAAACCAGGAACCTGGTCCTCTCTCCTGCACAGAGGAGGGGAAGAGGTGCGTATTGACAAAGAGAAATCACAGATGCTCTGGGAGAGGAGAGAGGTGCAGCTCTGTGGGCTGAACAAAAAAGAACTATAGTTACCTGGACTGGTTCAAATACAAGTAGGAGAAACTGAATCAGGGGCATAGCAGGTCACAAACACCTACATGGTCAGACACCAGGAGGCCTGAACAAATAGATGGGTGAGGAGGACCCAGCTACATCTACCTAGGGGAGCAGTATATCTCAAGGATGAGAAATTTGCCAGGTAGGGCATGTAGGACACTGTTGGCTGAAGCCCAGAGGGACAGAGGGGGTTGCCACGCAGGACAAGTGAGCAGAGATGAAGCTGGAGTGCTGCACCAGGAAAAGAGTAAAACTGCAGAGAGGTGTTTTGTTTGTTCGTTTGTTGTTGTTTGTTTTTAGAAAATGACATAATCAGTGTAAAAGAATATAATGTTAGTTATAGGTCTTTCAAAGTCTAGACAAGAGGGGAAGGCTGGAACTAAGGCTGGGCAGAGAAAATAAAGGGGATGGGCTCAGAAGATATGTCTGAGGTAGAATCCATCAACAAGATTTGAAAATCAATTAGAGATATAAGAGAAAAGAGTAAAATGACATCCCTTAAAATTTCTAGCTTATAAGATTGATGATAGCAGGTGGTACTATTAACCAAGTCAGAAAATGACAGCAGAAGGCCCATGATGGAGGAAGGTGGAGAGGAAGTGAGTTCAGCTGTTGGACTAAGGTTGACGTGGCTTCAGGACATGGGTCAGAGATTCCAAAAAGCAATTAATAAGGAGAGTCTGGGAAACAAGGCCAGAGTCAGCAACTTGGGAGTCATCACACATCCTGCTTAAGTCACAGCATGAATGACAAGAAGGTAAGAGTCGGGAAGAAAGGTAAAGCAAGGTCAGGAGCCTGGAGAAGCAAGAGAGGCTGGTGTGTATGAATGTACCACAATGAATCCATGTATGCGGGTGGTGGTGCTGGCAGCAGGGTAATATCATAATGCATTAACTGAAATAATAACAACAGAAAGAAGATGAGTAGAATAGGGCAAGCAGATCTGGGGACAGGAGGAGGGAAGGGAAAGGGAAGGTAATGGGAATAAGATTGATCAAATTATGTGCATGGACAAATATGGCATAATAAATTCTACTATCATGTATAATGATAATGAACCAATAAAAGTTTTTAATTAAAAGAAAAGGAGGTTGCATGCTGGAAGCTAGTGCACAGAAAAAATCTTAGTGATGGCCACAGAGGCTGGAGCTCACTGGCTTCCAGCAGCAGAAGACAGCAGGGCCATGTGGAGGAAAGCAAACTCAATCCTGGAGAAGCAGATGCTCCAGAGAAGCTGTGTGCCACAGGCACTGGCAAGATAACCAGTCTTGAAAAAAACAATCAAGAGCAAAAAAGGGCCAGGAAGCTTCTGAGGGCAACAGTGGAGGGTTGAAAACAATGGAGAAGGATTGGGAAGGGGAGACTGTTCCATCATTTAAGAGTGTGGAAAGAATCCAAGTGTTTGGGGCCCAGGGAAACTTGGCTTTGAACCCTGAATACATACTAGTAGTATGAACTTGAGCAAATTAACTTTCCTAAACTTCAAGTTTCTCAAATTTAGAATAGGAATACCACCACGTTCCACTCAGAGTAAATGCTGAGTGTTAGATAACAATTATAGAGCCCTGGTGAGGGCCTGGCACATGGTAGGCATTCAATACATGTTAGTTACAGCTCCTTATGAAATCTCAAAGGGCCGTAAGCTTGACTTGATACCAGAAGATAAGTGGGAATTATAAAATAACATCTCATTCCCTTCCAGAGAATTTCTGGAGATAAATACCAAATATTGACCATAGGTCCTGGCAGCAAACAGAGCAGCAAATAAACCGTTCCTGTGTACTTTCAAGAAGGGATAAAGTTGATACAGAAGAGCTTGGACTAATAATTTTCTCTAAAAGTGGGACATGGTAGCACATACCTATAATCCCAGAAACTATGGAAGCTGAGGCAGGAGGATCGTAAGTTTGAGGTGAGCCTCAGCCTCAGCAACTCACCAAGGCCCTATGCAACTAAGCAAGATCCTGTCTCAAAATAAACAATAATAAGGGCCAGGGATGTGGCTCAGTGGTAAAGCACCCATGGATTAAATGCTCAGTATCAAAAATAGAAAAATTGTCTAAAAGCATGATACACAAAACACTCTAATGCCAAAACTCTGGTCAAAGTTGTGTTGTGGATACCCTAAGAATGAAAGGAGATGAGGTAGAGGAGACAGTTATGAATTATGAACAGGGAACATGGCTTAGAATATAAGGTTGGAGGAAAAACAATCATTACTCTGGAAACAATAAAGGACCACAGGTAATCATGCAAAGACCCAGCAATGGATGGAGATAAAGGGTCCCAAAATTTTCTAGGGGATCAATGGAGGAACCAGCAACAGTGGAACCTAGAAATGCAGAAGAGAACACAGTCAACTGGCAAGGAGTAACAGAGGGTTGCTGACTCTCAGGCACAAGAGGAGGGATCAGACAGTTAGGAGGAAGTAGCAGGGCTCCAGGTGCTCCAGAAGGGGGGCCATGATAGTCTTGCAATCTAACACACAGAAGGGTGTTCTCAGCTATAGGTGTAAGCAGCCATCATAGACATGAGGACAGGAGTCCCAAGGAGGACAGAGGACACTGCATGCCCAAGATTCTCCAAGACATACTCAATTCCAATGCAATGGAATTGCAATGTTCAAATACTTAAATATCCTTTAACATGCAATTGTTTAACAAATTATTACTGAATGGATCAAGTAGGTAAACATTAAAATACAAATCTGGATATTGGCAAAAGATGATGGACAAAAGAGTGAGGTCTACAGTTGAGTTCAGTGAACAAGCTGGTTAGGAAAAAGGAAAAAAAAGGGGGTGGGGAACCACTGGAGATAAGCCAACCATCTATTTGTTTGTTTATTTTTTTAGGTATTGGGAATTGAATGCATGGGGCATTTTAACACTAAGCCACATCTCCAGTCCTTTTTAATTTTTATTTTGAGGCAGAGTCTCACTTAGTTGCAGAGGGCCTCACTGAGTTGCTAAGGCTAGACTCAAACTTGAAATCCTTCCTCAGCCTCCCCAGTTGCTGAGATTACAGGTGTACACCACCGTGCCCAGCTAATTCAGCCTTATCTCCATTTTTTAAAATATGTATATATGTCTGCAGGCATAGGCAAGATTGCTGAAGGAGCTATAACTCTATAGTGTTAATGATTTTTTGTTTCTGACTAACAGAATTGGAAATGATTTTTATTTTCTTTCAACTTTTTTGTATTCATGGAATGTTTTTCTTTTATAATGCAAAAATGTTTTGCTTTATAACCCCAAATTATTTTCATCTTAGAAATGAAAAAATGAAATCCCAAAAGATGAAAAATCACAGCCAAAGAAAAATTACAATTATGTGTGAAAACAGAACCCTACTTGCCCAGATGGGAAGCCTGAGGACCCAGATCTACTGAACGTGTTAGCAACCCAAAAATCAAGGCATGCATCATGGCAGTGAATATTTCAATACACCATGGGGGCTTCCATTTCCATTCTGATGTCAGAATGCTCACCTTTTTTGTTGTTGTTGTTATTGTTATAGTTATTGGTACCAGAGATTGAACCCAGGGGTGCTTAACCATGAGCACATCCCCAGGTCTTTCTTTTTATTTTTTATGAGACAGGACTCACTAAGTTACATAAGGGACTCACTAAAAGTTGCTGAGGCTGGATTTGAACTTGTGATGCCCCTGCCTCAGCCTCCAGAGCTGTGGGATTACAGGCATATACCACTATACCTTGCAAAATGCTGTTAGAGGAGATAGGAAATTATCTGTTCATTAGTTTTTAAAAGATTTTAAACATATCCTGGCCTTGCTTTTTCCACTCCCTTTTCTTCTTGTGGTCAGATGCTTTTAAGAATAGATATCTCCTACTCTAAAGTTTACCATGTCCTTATCTAAGGATTGGGCCAGTTGGCTATTACCTTCCTTTTTTTTTTCTTTTTCCTAACAGACTATTAGTAGGATATAATTAGATAGACAGAGATATAGTATTTATTCTACCATTCCCTCTATTGGCTAGGTCAGATTTCTATTAACCATCTTGTTTCAGTGTATGAATGCCAGTCTTGGGGTAGACATACATGGATCTAAGAGGTAGACTTGGCCCCAAATCACTGGCAGCAGCTAGTCCATCTGGAACCCTCCAGTGCTCCTTGGCAGATGCATTATCACAAGGTCCAGTGAAACAGTGGATAAAAAATCACAGGATGGGTTCCCAAAGAGAAAAGCAAAAGCTTCTGCTTATCGTGATGGACGCCCGATTTGTGACTGGATGTGGTAAGAGAAGACCAAAGATGAAAGAATGCTAATCTGGATGAGTATCCAATGGCACCATGCACTCAGAGAAGGAATGCAGGTGGGAGAGCAGGTTTGGAGAAGGTGAGTGAAAATGACAAGCTGGGTTTGGAACATGATGATACTGAGATAACTGTGGGACATCCAAGCAGAGACATCTGAAAGGCAACTGGATGTGTGCTCTGTACCCCAGGTACCTGGGAGGCAGGTGCAGAATGGAGAGACTTCTGAATGCAGTGGGGAAAAGAAGCCATGAGGCTGGTTGAGATCACTACCATGTAGAGAGAAAAGAGAACAAGCTCTTGGACTGAGGCCTGAGGAACCCCAATGTTTAAAGAATGAGCCGAAGACAAAAAACCTGCCAAGGAGACTAAGAAGGACTCACCAATGATTTTAGACTAATGTGAATGCTATTGTCGAAATACTCACATTTTTCTAAATCTGAATAATACAAATAAAGATCATTTTGCTACTTTAACTAGGTGTAGTATAGATAAATATCAAATTTGAAAGCTAGATTTATAAGGCTTTTCCCAAAAAGAAATAATACAAGTACCAATAAACACATGGAAAATTATTCAACCTCAGTAGAAATACCAATTAAAATACACATTAAGTTGAACTCTGGAGGAGGGCACTGCTTGTATGTTAGTTAACTATATTACTTGGGGCTGACAAGGGTGTGATGACATAGGCTCTCTCATCACTGCTGGTGGGACTGAGAATAATTTATCCAAATCTATTAAACACCTCAAAAACTTTACACACTTTGACCTAGCAATTCCACTTCTTGTGTTGATTCATAAGCAATCAATTAGATTCATGTATCATGTAAAGAATTCACAAAAAAACTTGTATAAAAAGATCTCTGTTGTCCCTTTTTTATTTCCCCCTCCAGTACAAGGGATTGAAATCAGGCACTCTTAACACTGAAATCAGGCACCTCCTCCTGCCTCAGCCTCCCAAGTAGCTAAGATTACAGGCATTCACCAACTCGCTTGACTTGTTGTGACATTTTTTGTAAAAACAATAACTGATTTTAAAACTTGAATGTATATTTACATGGAAATAATTAAATTGTCCCACATTAATATTATAGAAATGTATGCAATTACTAAAAATCAAGTTTTGAATAATATGATGAGAAATGTTCAGTATTAACCATACCAAATGAAATATGCATGATAATTCCATTTTATTCATAACTACTCACATACACATAGACAAACAGCTGAAGAAAATCCTCATTATACTCTAAAATAATAAAAGTGATTACCTGGTGATGACAGAATTATAAATGAAAGTTTCACTTTCTTCTTTATACATTTCTGTATTTTCTAATTTTCTACAATGCACATTGTAATTTTATAATTTAAAACAAATGCTTCTGTTATGTTCTAATAATATTTTTATCACTAAAAAATTCTTTCTTTTAATTTCAAAATATCTCTATGATATTTAGGGATATTTCCATAGATTGTTAACTGGGAATTTTGGTTCTAGTCCTTGCACACTATTTGCACAAGTTTCTATAGTGCCATTCAAAACAGAAGGGCAAAATGGATCAACACTAAAAGCCTCAAGTGAATGCTGGCACTTATTTAGACCAAGAAAAATTTTAAATGATATCCCTGTAAAATAAGAACTACAGATGAAAATTTATAATATTGGTATTGACTGTGATTTGGATCTAAGACAACTAGAGACAAAGTTCCTATGTTAAACTGGAGATGACCACTTTAAAAAGTGAATTCTGATCAAATCTGTCAGTCATCAGCTAAAAGACAACCCTGAATCTTTTTTCCTTTTCCCCGCCCCCTTCCTTTGAGCAATGCTGAAATTTATCATCTGAAAAAAAATAATAACTTGAAATCTTTTTGAAAGTATTCTTTTTACTTTGTCATTCAATGATTTTATTTAGGAAATTGATGTTCTTTTTTTTTGGAAATTGATGTTCTTAAACCACAAATCACCTGCTGACTGAAATTAGTCAGTCAGAGGTTGCAGATGCTTAAAGATTATTGCTTGAAACAAAGTACATTAATTGATTAGATTATTGCAATTGAGAAGTGATTTATGTTAATTAACAATTCTGCATAATCAAGAGACATTTACAATGACTAAAACTCAGAAATCTTTCTTAATCAAACCAATGGCTGGCTCAGAGTTTTGCCAAAGATATTGACAAAAAGCCAAGAAAAATATTGACTAAACTGTTTTATTCAAACATGTATGAAGACAAACAAGGGCTCATCAATTTTAATAGCAAATAATGATAATAATGATAACTCAAATGTTGGTATATTTAATGTTATTTTTTTCCTGAGAAGGAAAGTCATTAATTGTATGACTAAAGAGTGATTTCATCTATACAGCTTTTAATACATTTTCTAAAAATGAAGTCATACATAAGAAAACACCTTCATCATTAAATCCTGTGTCCCAATTTTTATTTTACATAAATATTGTCCAAAAGTATAGGTAAAAATTAATTTTATGATAAAGTTGGCAGCAAAAGTCAGCAAAGAAAGAAAAAAATGAAATGAATGATAAGTAACTGATTAGCTAGATAGGAAAAAATTTCATTTAGATGCCTGCCTCATGCCTTTTATCAAAATTAGCTCCAAATCTAACAGAGTTAAATTTGGGGGAAAACTTTTTAGTGAGAAAAAAATTTTTATCTGCTCTCTAAGTGAAGGACTAAGCCAGGCATGGTGACACATGCCTGTAATCCCAGCAACTCAGGAGGCTGAGGCAGGAGGATCACAAGTTCAAGGCTAGCTCAGTGACTTAGCGAGGCCCAAAGCAACTTAGTGAGACCCTAACTCAAAATAAAAAAAATAAAAATGGCTGGCGATGTGGCTCAGTGGTAAAGCATACTTGAATAGAATATTTGCAAAAGAAGAAATAAAAATACTAAAACACGAAGATGTTCAACTTCACTAATATTCAAAGAAATACAATTAAAATAAGGTGCCATTTTTAGTCTCAAGTTAGTAAAAATTTTTTTTTTTTTAGTAAAGATGTTTTTAAATGACAATACGTTATGATGAAATTTATGTGAGAAAACAAAACATTCTCATTTATTGCTGGCATAGGGTGTGAATTGGTACACCCTTTCTAAAAACTCAATTAGCAACAGAAAATGAGCTATAAAATGTTCACACCCTTACTGGAGTAATCCATTTCTAGAAATCTTAAGGAGATGATCTAAAATGAGGACAAAAATAGGTGCACAAAAGTGTTTACTATAGCGATATGGACACCAGCACAAACTCTGAAGCAGTCTAAATAAAATATCAAACAATTTGGAGTTGTTTAAATTATGGAATGCTCAGAGAATATCATTAAAAAGTCTCTTTTCAAACAATTTTTTAATTATGTAGAAATTCCTATGGCATAAAGTTAGATGATAAAATTAAAAATTATATCCATGGGGTATTATAACATTTAAAAGTATTGTAATACATACGTAAAATTTCCATTAACCTCATTGCTTTATACTATCATGAGAAACAGCTGACTTTTCACTGAATTTGGACGGGGTATGTTGTATGGTCTGACCCAAAATGACAGCTATGTGAGACTAAAGCATAACCTGGCTACCAAAAGCATTCGAGAGTCATTTGCCAGAAGAGGTTTAGGCATGATATGATGGAATCATTCCATACTTGAGCAAATGTTGTGGTTTTGTGAAAAGAAAGCAGCCATGGGAATTTATTTAAGAGTCATTGCTGATTCCTCTGAACAAGTACCAGACAAGAAAATGTAAGCACATTAAGTGTGTACGGATGTGCACACACATTTAAAAGGCTAGGAGCAAACTGGAGCAATGGCTCCATGGTTACAGCACTGGTCTGGCATGTGCAAGGTTCAAACCCCAGCACCACATACACAACGAAGTGTCAGGGCAACAAAGGCAGCATGAAAAACTAAATAAAAATTGAGTCTCTTTTTCTCACTGTCCTTTCTTCTCTTTAAAAAAATAAAAATAAAAAAACAAAAGGCTAGAAGCAAATATCCTAAAATACTAGCAGTGGTTTTCTAAGTAGAGATACTCTAGAACTACATTAATATGGTAAGCAATGGATACATGGGGCCATTTATATTAAATTAGATAAAATTTGAAATTCTTTTCTTTGATCACATTAATCATGTCTCAAGGGATCAATACCCACAATAGCAAGTGGTTACCAAATTGGATGGTGCAGATCTAGAATATTTCCATCATCATGTAAAGATTAGACAGTTCTCTTCTAGATTTATTTTTCCAAATTTATTACAAAATGCATTGTAGTAGATTCCTCTTATAAACTGAAAAATAAATACTATGAGAAGAAAATGAGGTTAACAAGAAGAAACACGCAGAGGAAGCATTCTCTAGAGAGACTTTTGGAAAATAACCTGTGGAAAAAAGCAGGTGGTCACAAGCACTTAGGGCAAAACAGGAAAGGCTAAAAAGAGAGGTGGGAATAATGGACATTCCGAGGGGGGGAAAGACAAAAAATTCTAACAGCAGGGGTGGGGAAGGAGGCAATTAGGGCAAGAAATCAACAGTCTTGTCTCTCCCCACTCACCAGCCATCACAGCTGCTGACCGCTGAGCTGGCTCAAAAGGACATTTCCCCCGGCCACTCTCAAGTCTTTCAACCTGCTGGAAACTGGACACATCCTACAGACCAGAAGGGGGCAGTTGGTTTAGGGGTCGTGGGGAAGGTTCATGGTGAGAAGTATAAAGATGAAAGAAAGAAAAGCCAATTCCCATTCATCTCCCATTCCCTCTACTACCATCCCCATACTAAGTCCCCTACTTCTGATTCCCTGCCTGCAGTCTTCACTCACCATTCTGATGTCCCTTTTTCCAGGCTTCATTGTCTTTTCTTAATTCCCTTAGTACCCACCATCCATATGCCCTGATGAGGGCCTACCTGGGATGGTCCTGAAAACACAAGACTAGATAAGATCTTTCCTCTGAAATGCTGCTGAACTGTAGAGTTTGCAACTGGCTACAGAATATGCTACAGGACAAAGAGGCCCAGAGAAGAAAGCAGATCTCTGAAGGGACATAGGACTGAGAGGGAAGTCAACCGTGGCTGACTGGGAGGAAATATCAGGCAAGCTATCTCTAGTTCACAAACTGGTGTGGCAATAGCTTAATTACTTTGATGGTAGTTGGATGAGTAACACAGATATACATCCCCTGAGCTTATTATATTACTTGCCCCATTCAGATTCCTCATCTCTTTGCTGGAGATAGCAAATGAGATTTTATTTTAACTGAGACACTCTTGAAAAAGGCCTCTTAAAATGAGATGTGGTCTGAGGTTCCCAAAATAGAGAATATTAGGTCAAAAAGAGCCTACTGAAATGAAGACCCCACAAGGGCACAAGTTGTAAGACAGTGGGAACATCCTCCCCTCAAGAAAAAGATGATAGTTTGGTGATTACCAGGATTCCCCAGGTGTTCAACACCCTGCAAATGTAGCAAATACCTGCTATAGCTGCCTTCTTCCCTCTCACCTGTGGCAGTAACCTCCTTTCTCCATGCTGTCTAGCTCAACCCCCGATTTATCTATATATCTACCCCAGACTAAGCTTCTAAAGTATCAGTCACTGACTGGATAATAGATTTTGGAGTAAAAGAAAAACAAAAAGGGCTACCATTGCCCAGAGGACAAATGTTATCTAGCCCAACCTATTTATTTTCCACTGCTTCTCAAAATGATCTTTGTTCTATCAAAACCAAATCACCTATTATTCCTGGCAAACAAATTATGTTTTCCCATCTCTGTGCCTAAAACTGCTTCCTTACATTTTATCAAAGACTAAAAAGACAAGTCTCTTCTCAGTTCTCATTCTCTTCAATCTTCATGCGTTGTTTGGTATGTGATTCTCCTGCTTGAAATATTCTATCCCTTGGCTCTTGCAACTCTACCTTCCTGGAGTCCCTCCAATTGTCACTCTAGCTCCTCCTTCTTTTGAGCCCCTACATGTATATCCCAAGAATCTAACCATAGTTCTTTTCACTTATCCTTCAAAGGTCTCATTCTTGTATTTTCAGCCTTTCTATGCAAATCATTCCCCAAACTCACCAGGTCTGATGTCTTCCAAACTCTAGTTCATGGTTTCACTTGGCTGCTGGACTTTCTCACAGGGATTGCCTATCAGTCCTTTAAAACTCAGTATGTCAAAACTAGCCACCACCCCCCATGGCATCATCATGTCATCTAGTCTTCTAATCTTTGAGAAAGTGAGTCTTCTATTAACTAGATAGGTTATGATTATTGTGTGGTCAAAACGACCTTCAACTGGGGTCTGAAAAGGGCAAGACCTTTCTAGTACTTTCTCTACAGAATGTAGAGAAATAGAACATAAATACTATGTTGAGATAATTCACTTTCTCATCATTGTGTCAGCCAGCATAGTCTCAAAATCAGTTGTGAAGGAAGTAAGCCCCTCAAGTGGAAAGCCAGGGATAGACAATGAAAGGCTCTCACTAAGCACTAAAGTTGGAACTAGACCTTCAGCCTTGGTCAAGAATAGAAGGAGGCAGAAGTGGTGGCTCAGTGGTTACAGTGCTTGCCTGGTATTTGCGCAGATGCATGTTTGAACCCCAGCACCACATGCACAACAAAATGTCGGAGCAACAAAGGCCACATGAAAAAACAAAATGGATTCCCTGCCCCCCCTCTCTTTTTAAAGAAAGGAAAAGAAGATGCAGAATAGAAAGCATGTAAAAGACCTCTCTCAGATGGTAAAGGAAAAAAATGAGAGCAATATCTAAATATCATGATGTGGTGACAAAAATTAAACAAGAATGTGAAGTAACCAGTGCCAAGCCTAAAACAGAGCAGATGTTGAACTCAGTGGTCATCACTGTTGTCACTATCATTGTTGTTAGAAGCCTAATATTTTTCACTATTCATTGCTGGAATATATTCAACAAATCAAATTAATCTATGTTCTCTCCGACATCTGATGAGCTGACACTGAAGGACAGCAGTCCATCACTGGAGCTGGTAGATACAGCACTTGAACTTGCTTTCTGTAAGAACCTTCATTTCTCCAAGATCAACTCTGAGCAAGTTGCTGTGTCTAGACCAAAGCCCTCAGAACTTTATAGTTTCAATGCCATCTATCTAGGACACAAGCAGTTCAGCACCAAGGATAAAGGTAGAACTTGGTCAAGCACAGTGGTTGCTAGGTAGCAGGATAAGGTAGGTCAAGGCAGAAGAAACGTTCAAAAAGTCTATAAAGCAGGCTCAGGATGAGGTTTGAAGGGAACAAAGAGGAACTCTTTCTCCTATAAATGAGTTTTGACCAAAAAAAATAGTCCCTCATTCAATAATCCTTCTAAGTAGAAAGGTACACAAAAAGAGTCACACTGGTGCGACTGCAGGATACAGAAAACCCTGCCTTCACTCTGCATTGCTGATGTCCCTCAGGAATGGAGAGAGGTTCAGGTCACACCAATCCTAATAGGTATGTCCAGAACATTCTCCACCTAGATATCTTATGTAACCACTTTAAGGTTCCACCTCAGAGATCCAAGGAAAAATAGAAAGTCCTAAGAGACTAACTTGGTATTCTCTGATATTTATACACATGGGACCCTGAGCAGACTGAAAAAGAACAAATATAGCAGCAGAAGTACCACTACTACTTCACAAGCTTGGTGAGAATTGTCAACAAACTAGACCCTCAACAGTACCTGTTGGGATATAGAGATTTTCAGCACCATCCTGAAATGGGAAACCTTCTCAGGATGAGGAAGCTGTCCATAACTTTCTAAGGAGTCCATCACTTGCCTTATGGAAAGGATTTAACAGAAGTCCAACTATCCTCAAAGGTACCCTAAGAGACTAGAGAAACAAACACATGCAATTACAGCATCCTAAACCCAAGATATGAGGATAGTCTGTTACAAAGAGGAGTTTAGAAACATATACTGATTTGATCCAGATGGATTACTAGATTACTGCAGACTGAAGAACAGTCCAGTTAAGGTCTACAGTTAAGGATCAAGATCAGGAAATGGAGTTGTCACATTGCACAGGATACAAAGGGCAAGTGAGGTTTTTGACTCACTCCAAGGTCTAAGGCACAAATGTGTGCTGCTAGAGGACCAGTGCTAACAATGGTTTGACTGATGTGGAAAGCTGAGAGTTCAAAAACATCACTAAGGACTCACATGGCCATGACTAGACTAGATGCCCTTGGGGACACATGTGTCCCAAGTCTGCCTGGGATCGAAGGTGAAAAGCCCAGGTTTTTAACAGTAATGACAGGGTCTAGAAGAAAATGTGGTTGACAAAATGTCTATCCTGAAGGCAAGAGCCAGAGTATGGGGCCAGCAGGTATCACTTTAGTGAGCACTGACATCAAAAGGCATACTCAGAGAATTACAGCTCGCACAGAATGTGGTTGACAGTGGAGAGGAGGGAAGGGGGCAAGAGACAATCACATGATAAAGAAGGAGGAGGAAACAGACCTAATCTGCCTGGCCAAAGCATTCACAGGCAAGGGAAAGCTAAGTTCCTGGTTGCTAAAGTCTCTCTTGGATCTGTCCACTTCCCAGCCCAGCCAGCATCCCTAACTTCATTTCATACCTCACCCTCTACTGACAACCTCCCCCCCACTCCCTCCCCATTCTACCCTTCCTCAGTAGCTGACACAGGCTTCTCCTCCCAATGAGGACACACCATATCCCAATGCTTATCATGCACAGTGCTTGTCTTCAACATGCCCAACGTGGTCACTCACAGAAAATCCTTCCCATCCTCCCACCCACCACCCCCAAATAACTCACACTGGTGCAGACTCCCTCTCCCTCTCCTTCCAACCCTGTCACTCACAATAACCCCGCACTTCGGATCAAAAGCGAAGGTGCCACAAGTGAAGAGATGAGAAGCATTGGCAATGGCGAGAATCTGGACAAAATTGTGACATTCATCCTGGGGGTTAGAGATGGTTAGAATCAGAAGCAGCAGGTACGAGGAAGGGTAAGGTAGAGTGAAGGCAGTTAGATGCAGCTCTGGGATCAGGGATAATGAGTGATGATGCTCAGAGTTCCTGCCTGGGATGGGAGCACTCCAGGGGACTGATACGA
This sequence comes from Aplodontia rufa, assembly GCA_004027875.1. Lineage (NCBI taxonomy): Eukaryota > Metazoa > Chordata > Mammalia > Rodentia > Aplodontiidae > Aplodontia > Aplodontia rufa. The sequence goes on from PVKS010004602.1 coordinate 73,222, forward strand.
AGTCAGGGCTGGGCCAAGCTCTCAATGGATACTCAGGACAGGGCCTGGATTTACTTACACCTACCTCTTTCTTGCCTTTCTTCCTACAGTTATGTCTGTGAGCCTCAGGCACCATCCAGTCAATCTGAGAAAAGAGTAGTGAACATTTTCCCCAAATCTCCCACCCCAAACTGCCTTAAGGTCAGGGGAGACGAGACAGTTCCACAACTTCCATCAAAGAAGGAACTTCTGACATCCCCCTAGACCACTATTTTTCAACTTATTCATGGGACATCCTCACCCATTACTAAGTAAAGAAATCAACTGTGAAATCACAACCAACATTGTTTTTAATGAAACAATCTATTCAATGTTATCACACATTTAGAAGAGCCAATATTGTTTCAAGAAGTTTCTTTCAGTACACACATGTATACCAGTACTAATACATGATCAAAAAAATGTTTCCAAGCTGTCTCCCTAGAGTATTATAATTCCAATAATCCTTCTGCCCATTGTCCCCTAAAATCTGGTCACTGTTGTCTCCTCCCCATCATCATAAACCTCCCCCATATCCTCCCCAGTCATCATGACCACCCCCCATAATTCAGCTGAGATGGTAGACAATCTCTCTCTTCTACCATCACCACTGCTACATCTTGAATTATTATGAAAATCCCCCACCCACAGCCCATAAAACTATGGATCTAGTCACATGCTATAGGATCTATGGTCCTCCTCACTCTCATCACTCACCCTGCGAGGTCTTTCCCCTGAAAAAGGTAGGGATAAAGCGAAGATGGTGTCCCGAGCGCCAACATAAAGTGTGTGAGAAGCAGGATCCACAAGCAGAACGGAGTAATTGTATATATGAGGAACAGCAAACCGGGTAAGGTAGGAGTCAGCCTCTGCAGGGAGGGAGGGAGGGAGAGAGGGGACAGTAGAATCAGTCATTGCTTCATAAAGGTTGGGTCCACTACAGCAAAGACAAAGGGGCAATTTTTGTTTTCTTTCTAAGTGTCACTTATTTGGCTGCCATCAGAGGGGAAAATAGAGCCTTGATATGTCTACCATCTACACTTCCCCAGACAACTAATGAGGCCAAAATATTTAGCATGGAATCTGGCAAAGTATGCTTTTCCCATAGAAATAGACTGATTTATTAAATAACAGCATAAGTCAGGCATGATGGCAAACCCCTGTAATCCCAGCGACTCAGAAGGCTGAGACAGAAGGATCACAAGTTCAGAGCCAGCATCTGCAACTCAGTGAGGTCCTAAGCAACTTAGTAAAACCCTGTCTCAAAATAAAATATAAAAAGGACTGAGGATGTGGCTCAGAGGTTAAGCACCCCTAGTTACAATCTCTGGTACCAAAAAATAAAATAAAATAACAGCATAAATATTAAGTCTGTGATTTCTTTTCATAGCAATGTAAGACCTAATTTGAAAATACCTAAGAAAGTATAAGTACTATCCTAAGTTGAGGGTTTTTTTAAAAAAAAATCCTGCTTAATAGTAACTCCTTTTTACTAAAAATGTTTCACTCTTTTACCAAGACATTGGGAGTCTATCTTCTCTCTCAGTCACCTTCCTTGACCTCCATCCAACCCATTCCACTCAAAGAGGTAGAGTGTGCAGTGGAAAAAAGTATGTGTTCCATAAATGGACCAGTCTGGATTTAAATGTGGCTTTTCCACTTACCAGCTGTATGATCTTGAATAAGTTACTTGCCCTCTCTGAGCATCATCTGTAAACACCACCACTCAGGACAGTAGGGAGAATTAAGTGGGTAACATATGTGGAAGCACCTAGCACATACTACACATTTCACAAATGATCCCTTTCTTCCTTAAGCAAGCATTCTGCTTTGGCCAAATCTAAACCCCTATTAGCATTCAAAACTTTTTAAAATCATAAAAAATAACTTTATATGAATTTACGTTCTTCCCTTAATTTCTGACTCTGAGAACCCTACCGCTACACCAGTGCAGCTGTGCTTTACAGGTTTTAGCTGCACAAGTGCCCACAAGACAGTAACTGGCCAGCAGCTCGATCATTCCTAGATGTGCTGTGAGCCCCATCTGCCCTGCCCTGCCACATCTGCAACTGTGTTTTATTCTTCCTGTTCTCTCATGCTTAGGAGAAGTTCTTAGTTACCTAACCTCTGCTATTCCCCAGAGTAATCCCCCACTCTGCTTTACCTTGCCTTCTAGATCTTTCTGGATTTCTGGACATCAACTCAGCCTGGCAATCTTTTTGTGGCTACTCCTACAGCACAAACTGATATCCCAGGCTCTGACCACAACTTTGCCTTCTGAATTCAAGCATCCCTAAGTGTTACTGGCCTGAGTTTAGACTCCAAATTACTATTATCCAGCTGTGAGCTTTGGCCAACAGTTGCTATTAGTTTCACTGGTTCTGTCTGCTGGAAATGCTAACCTTCTGTACCCATTGAGAAGAAAACAAGGTCCATGCCACACTCCTTCCTGTCCACCTCAAAAGAATCTCTAAAATGTGAATGGCCACTTTTAACCTTATGGCATCCTCTGGTTTCTGCCACATCTTTTACAAGAATCATGGTCCCCCTCCTTCTTTTTTACTTCTGAAAGCTTTCAAAATCAGAACTTAAAGCGTTTTTCCAACACTCAAAACAGGGAATAGGCAGAGGAAACAGAATGTTCAGGAAGAAGGGTGTTGGGTAAACCGATTCATGGGAGGATGGGAGCAGGTGTCAGAGATGTGAAGAGATTGGGAAGTGAGTTTGGAAGACTGAGGTTGTAATCTGGGCAAGAGGCTTGATAGCAGAGGGGGCGTTGAACAGATGATCATAGGGAAATGAAGTTCAGAAGCTGCAAATGCTGAGCTGGGGATCTAGGTGGGTAGTTAGAATAGAATGAAAAAATGAAAGGTCTGGGAATAAAATGGGCTTCAAACTGGAGTGACGGACATAGGTATATGTATGGGGGTATAGGGGGGGAAAGGGAGATGGAACTTCGAAATGGAAACCTCAGCCAACCCTCAACCCCTCCCTAGGCCTCAGGGTCCGCCTCTGCCTGGTGAGGGATTGATCTCTCATAAGGTCTGGAAATAAGGGGCTGTAGGAGCAAACTGGGCGTGTCGTGGAGCCCGAGGCGCGAGGTCCAGGCCGGGGATGGGGTGAAGAACCTATTGTGGAGGTCTCGTGTGGGTCCCAGAGGGGGCGTGGGCGCCGCCCAGCACGTTGCACGGTGTTGAAGAGGCCCTGTGCAGCTACCCGGGATAGGAGACGGGTGGGTGTGGGCGTGAGCACCTGCGGGTGAGGGCTTCGCGCAGCGCTAAGTGCAGAGGACGTGGGCGTCCGCACCTTACCAGAGATGGGAAGCGATGTCCTGGGCACAGACCGAGGTACGCGGCCGGACGCCGTGCCGCTCAACACTGCCAGCACCAGCAGCGGGAAGAGTAAGGCCCAAGGCAGCCCGGAGTCCGGGCGGGGCCGCAGGGCCAGGGCCAGCATCTTTGGCTCCGCCTGGCTGCGGGGTGGGGCGCGTCCAGCCGACTCTGCTCAGGCCCTCGCCGCAGCCAGTCTCGGCCCCACTCGGGTCCTCTCGGCCACGCTCGGCCCGAGGCGCGAGACGAAACACAGCCCGGCTCCGCCCCTCAAAAAGGGACCAATGTAGGGCCTCTGCCTTTCTCCAGCCAATCGGAATTGAGTAAAGGCGGGGCTGAGGAAGAGAGGCTCGTCCCATGCAGAGGCGGAGCCAGACCCAGGTGTATGTGGGAGTTCCAACTCCAAAGCGGGTTGGAGTTGTCACTCCAGGAAGTCCAGCAGCGAGTTTGCGCCAGTCACTCCAAAAACTCAAATGCCCATAACTGTACTAAAAGGGGAAATATGTGGGTAAATGGATAAACGCACCACGTTTCTCACCACCTATTTTGTGCTAGGTAAAACACACAATTGCAAACACAGATACGACGACATTAAAAGAAAAAAAAAAAAAACAAACTGAAGGGGCTGGAGCCCTGGCTCAGCGGTTACCGCCTTTGCCTGGCTTGCACAGGACGCGCTGGTTCGAGCCCCAGCACCACTTACGCAACGGAGTGTCGGAGCAACGAAGGCCACATGAGAAACTAAATAAAAATTTATTCTATCTCACTGTCCGTCTCGCACGCTGGATGAATGGATCCAAAAGCTCTGGTATATATACAAAAGAGTTCTACTCAGCTGTATTGCAATATTACTGCTTTTGAAGGTAAACAGACTGCAATGGAAAAAATCATGCTGAACGAAGTTAGCCAAACCCAGACAATCAAAGGTCAAATGTTTTCACTCATTTGTGGAGACTGGAGCTAAATCCAGGCTGGGGTGAAAGGCAGTCAAACTCAAGTATTGGACCCACCAAGGGCATAGCAACACATAATCCAGGGGAACCATAGACATGTAGGGGGCGAGGGGAAAGAGGCAGGAGGATGGGAGAGGGAGGGAGGATAGGGAGGGATCTAGGGAGACAACAAACAATGTAGCATACTCTTTACCACCCTGAAAAGTTAAATATTATGTTCCCAATCATACATATTATGATTATATATATATATACAATCAATTATATTTGTTAAGGGCACAATATAGAAGAATCAAGAGATTGTGATGTGGGCAATGTGGGGGTAACTATGGTTTACGATCAAATGCAAATCATATTGTTACTTTATGCACATTTATGATTGTAAAACTACTCAACCATTCATTTTGAACACACACACACACACACACACACACACAAATCACAGTCTTTCCCATAACTAGCTCATGGTGTAATGGGGCTTCCAAATGTAAACAAATAGATCACTGCAATACAAAATTATTCATGTTTGCTGTAATAAGGCACATCAAATGGAATAGATTTTTGCAAGAGAAAAGCAGAACAGCTTTACAGAAGATGTGACATTTGAACTGAGTCTTCAAGAATGAGTAGGACTTTGAGAGTGAGGAATAAAAACTGCTCACTTGGAGATCCTACAGACAAGGCAAACATAATTTACTACCCACCTCCATCCTAATCCCAGTTTCTTCATCAAGCAACTAGCCCTCTAATTTATAGCCTTGCAGGTAGTCATTGCTTTCTTCTCTTTCATTCCCCTTTCATTAGTTATCTAGGCTGATGACAAATGTAACAAATTGACTTAAGAATTGAGTGACTGGGCTGGAGTGGTGGCTCTGTGGTTACAGCGTTTGCCTGGCATGCGCCAGTACCTGAATTCGAACCCTGGCACCAAGTACACAACTAAGTCTTAGAGCAACAAAAGCCACATGAAAAACTAGATAAAATTGATTCTCTTTTCTCTCTTGCTCTTTCTCACTGTCCCTCTCTTCAAAAAAAAAAAGAATTCAGTGACTTAAAACAACACCAAACCTTTATCTCTCATAGTCTCTCTGGGTCAGAATTTCAAGAGAGGTTTAGCTGAGTGCTTTGTCTTTCAGTGTCTAATGAGATTACAGTCAAGATTGTAGTTGGGGCTGCAATCATCTAAAGGCGTCCAAGATAGCTTACTTCCATGCCTGGCAAATTGACAGGCAAATTGTTTTTCACTTGTTCTTTCTAAAGAACAAGTTCTAGTTTTTTCATTTGAAAGTTTATTGAGTCCAGGAGAAGCCCATTTAACACAGGGTTCAATTGGGAGAAACAGAACCACGGGGAATCCAAGGGGGGAATCCATGGAATGGCATCAGCCTTGGCTAACTATGTGAACGTACATTTGTTCTTGATTGTTTGATAATGATTCCCCCTTAATTGCAAGTCCATATTCAACTAATTTAAAAAAGAAAGTTTATTGAGGGTCTTCTATGTGGTAGGCATTATATGTATCTCAAGTTACATACTTGAAATACATATAAGACATGGTCCTTGAATGCAAATTGTTTATTCTAAAAACAGTATTGTTGAAATCTGTACCTCAAATCTCTCTGAAACCTTTTCTAACTCCAACCTCAACTCGTGAGGACCCTATCAAATTTCTTCCCTTGGCAGCACCTTTCCTTAGGTACTCTGCAACAATTTAGTGTAGGCCTTAGTCCCTTCTCTGAAAATGGGCGAGGTACTTGGGGTTTTTTTTAAAAAAAATCTTTTTCAAATTTTTATAGAAACACACAGAAGTTCATTTTATGTTGCAACCTAATCACATTTAAGCATATACATTCATAATATATTAATGAATTAAACTTTTCTGAAAATCATACATATACTGTTTATCTTTATTTCAGGAACTAAACCCTAATTCTTTGTATTAGGTTGTGTTTTATTCTATTCCCTTTTTTAAAATGCTGGTAGCAGCCCACTAATTGGTTTTAATACCCATTAATGGGCTGTGATCCCTACTGTCCACTGTTTTAGGCAGTGTCATCCATACTAATTTAATTACTATCAACTTCCTTCACCTACATTTCCAGGCTATATTTCTCTTTTCAGGTGCTGACACATACATCCAACTGCCTGTTGGACATTTCCACTCATTCTAACACAGGCATCTTGATTTCAACATGTCCAAGATGGAATTGTCATTCTCACCCCTAAACCAGCCAGGGTAACTGGGTGAATGGTGGAATCGGTGATCTTTATCTTTTGACTTAACACCACTATCTTTACAGTAGGGATTTTGCATTCATTTGTTCAATAAATATTCATTGAATGATTACTATATTCTACGCCCTGTCACTCTGGAATCTTCCTAATGGATTCAATCTCCAAAGCCTGTTTATTTTAACTCCTAAAGATTTCTACCTACATTTCTGCCTCCCCTCTAACAACACCTTAATCCAAGCCACTTTATTCTCTTGCCCGAGATACTTTCTACTCCTGTCTTGACCCATGCCCAGCCACTACCATCCCAACTTCAGCACCCAATTCATTCCCTTTGTAGCAAGTAGAATTCTCTATCCATTACACAAATCAGATTACAAATCTCTTCCTAAACATTTCAGTCTTACTCCCTCCACTCCACCTTGCCTTTGCTATGGGTTGAAATCCAAAATCCTTAATAGTATCCACAAGATCTTACCTGTTCTGGCCCTTTGCATACCTCTCCTGCTTCATCTTTACCACTCCCCTTCCACAAAACTATATCCTAGACTGGCTGAGCGTCTTCATTTCCTCGTAATTCCTTCTGCATGAAATGTTCTTTGTGCCCATTGCTGGGTCAATTCCTATTTACTTTTGTTCATGCAACTTGAAATGTTAATCCCCTTTTCCAGAACATTCACCTCAATTCTTCAAGTCTATGCCTTTCCTATGTGCTCCCATAACCTTGTGTTTTCTCTGCTGTCACACCAATAATGCTACATTCTCATTACCTAAGTACTTGTCTGCTCCCCATAGACAAAGTCCAGGAGGACAGAAATGATTGTACTCTCAGAGCCCAGCAGTGCCTGGTATATACTAGAAAGTCAGTAAATATTTGGTGAATATTTGTTTAATATCTCTATCAGTACTTATAACATTGCTCAAATATGTAGGTATTATTCTAGGTTCTCCAAAAAACAGACACTTAGACAAGATTAAGTGTACAATTATTTTATTAAAAAAAACACCTGAGAGAAAAATGTGGAAAGGGGCAGGAAAGGCTGGGAGAGCAGTCAGACTATAGTCAAGACTGACTCCAGAGGAAGAAGAAAGGGAAGGAAGCATCCTAGAATGTGAATATTCAGGCAAGGCTGTTGAGGGCACATGAAGTCAGAGTTGCCCTGTTAGAGGAGTCCTGTGTTTTCCAGGAACACGTCTGCCTTAGTATCCCCACCATAGTCAGTCATTGGCTTCGAGCACCCTGGGGGAAGAGAAGCCTCCAAGCAACATGATAGTGTATTTCTATGGCAGCAACTGATGCCTCTGGTCAATTACACTCTTGTAATCAGCTCCCACACTTGGCATAGTCCTTTGCATATATTTCAATAAATTCTACTCCAGATGAGTAGACCAGTTTATAGAGGGTACAGAAAAAAAATATTGCTGCTGGGAGCAATGAATGGTATGTTTTCAAGTTAGGCTGGTGTTAGTTGAGTCTGATAAGGTAGTTAGGGTCAGTTTTAATGGACCTTTTAACTAAAAAGGAAACAATTTCTAAGCCAAAAAATGACATGAGCATATATATTGTACAAAGATAATTCTAACATTATCCATGTAAAGATAAACTGGAGATTGGAGAAGGAAAATAAATCTGGACTATAGGGGAACAAAGAGCTACATAGTTACACTTTAAATTGAAACACAGGACATGGTTAAATATTTCTGTTTTTATTCTGAGGAGTTGTTGAAAGGGACAAAATGGTCTAGTGAAACTAAAACACAGGCAGGTGACTCTTTTTCCTATTAAAACATCTAACCTGGGGCTGGAGCTATGGCTTGGTGGTTACAGCACTTGCCTGGCATGCATGAGTATGCAAGTTCAAACCCCAGCACCCACATACACAACCAAGTGTCTGAGTAATGAAGATTACTTGAAAAACTAAATAAAAATTGCTTCTGTCTTTCTCTCTCACTGTCCCCTCTTTCTTTAAAAAAAAAAATCTAACCTGAATAGAGCCACTCATTGAAACACTGCCCCCACCGGTAATGAAGGCAAAGGAGAATAATAAGAACCATAATGAGAGAAACTGTCCAATGCTGATTGGTGCTGGCATTATTTTTTTTTTCTCTCCAGTGGGCTAATTCAGAAGAGAATTTGTATTCCCCAGAGTTTGAGTCTCAGACCAATCAGTCAGTAAGGTCAGCATGCTCTTGTTCCATTTGAAATGAGAATGAATCTGAGTACAGGGACACCCTCCTGGAAAGGAGTGGTCCGAAAAAGACTAAAAAGGACTGTCCGAGGGTAGATTAAACTCACTCCTAAGGGGGTTGAGAGGCTTTTGTGTATTTAGTATACCCCAATCCTTGCGCAATGCCTGGTACAGTGTGTCCATAATAAATGATCATTGAATAAAATTATGACTGACTGAATGAGTGAATGAATGATGCGGAAGGGGCGCTACTGGCAAGTTCCATGACGGAGAAGGAGGGTAGCTAAGGAGGATCAGGTTTACCACATTTCCAAAAGAGATCCAAAAGACCATAAAAGGACAGACTGCTCTGCCTAAAGACCGAAAAAAAGACGTTCGCAAGGGGTCAGGACATGGAGGCCAAGCGCACCCTTGGAGAAGAACCCTGTAGCGGCCCCAGCCGGCCCCGCCCCTCTCCTCCCAGGCCCCGCCCCCTCCCAGGCCCCGCCCTCTCCCAGGCCCCGCCCCGCCGCTGGCTGAAGCGGGCGCCCGGGGTCGCGTGCCATTGCCTGGGGGTCGGCCTGCCAGGTAATGCGACCCGTGCTTTTCCGTGCCGCGGGGCCGGAGAAGGGACCTCGAACCTCACGGAGGGAGGACTGAGTCTCGAAAGTTGGCCCGCCGTCCGGCTGGTGTGGGCCGCGCGGGCGGAGGAGAACTGACGCCTCGAGCCCGCACGCGTCAGAGCCTGCTGGGCGCCTGAGCGGGAACGCCGGGCCTGCCGGGCCGGGCCGTGAGGTAGTTTGAACATCATTGGTCAGAAGAAAAAATGAACCCTTAAGGTCAAAGAAAATATTTTAATTTTTTTCTCATATTAGGGGAAAACTCGAATTTTTTTTTTTTTAATGGAAGAAGGGGTCCCTGAAGGCAAAAGTGCTAAGGGCCTGCGAAATTTTGTTTGTTTTGTTTTGATATTGGGAATGGAACCCAGGGCCTAGCGCTCTGCCACTGAGCTGCATCCCCAGCCCCAGGAAAGGTTTAATGGGACCCAGCGGGAGAAGAACCACTGAGTCATTTTTTCCACGTAGAGTGTTGAAGAGCTACAAAGACCTTAGAGGCAGTTTAGTGAGGACGTGCACTGAGGCCCCAAACTGTTAAAACGAGGGGTGAGGAATCCTCGGAAAGGAACGTCCTGCCAGGGAGCCCCAGCTAGTTGCCAAATGCCCTTATGGATCTGAAAGATGCCTGGGGGGTCATTGGGTGGGCAGGGAATAGTCCGGAGAGTGGGCAGAATACGCAAGCAGAACTTTGCGGCCCAGGTAAGGAATCTGAATTTTGTTCCAAGTGTAGTTGGAAACCGCTAAAGGGTTTTTAGTAGTGGAGTAACTTGGTTTTTTGGTGATTCAGGCCCAGTTCCAGATTTAAACCAGTTTGCAGGGAGAAGCCATTAAGTGGGTGTTCTTGGCAAAAGTAGAACGCGTAGGGTCAGCCCTACAGTCAGATCCTGTTCAGTAGTGAAGCCCAGATGCATTATTTGATCATGTTTGAGGATACAGAAAAGAGAGCTTCCCCTTTACCACATTTAAAGGATTGTCTTCCAATTGCAAGTTAGTCTGAGACCTAAAAATGACTGCAAGTTGAAACCACAGAGATCTTAATCAATGGAGAAATTAGCATTTGTTCCCTAACTTCCAGGAAAACTGTTGTCAAAACATTGAAAGCTCTCATTACTAAGGGTATAGGGACATGTAAAACTAATATTTATTTTGCACACTGTAAAACAAACACTGAGAACTGAAGTGTTTCGTTTATTTTTTTTTAAAGAGAGAAACAACTTTATTTAGTTTTTCACATGGCCTTAGTTGCTCCAACACTTAGTTGTGTATGTGGTGCTGGGGTTTGAACCCGGGTCCTCATGCTTGCCAGGCAAGTGCCCAAACCGCTGAGCCACTGCTCCAGCCCCTGAAGTGTTTCATTTAAACAAAACCAAACAAAAAACTTTTCATTAGTAGTTTGAATAGTGCTTTGCTTGCTCTCTTCTCATGGATAACTTAGGATAGAGTACATATCCTTTCTATGCCTTAGCAAACTGTAATACTACAAATTTGGATCAATTTCTAATATTTTATTCTTTGTGCTTTGAATTTTGTAAAATAGCCCCAAGAGTTCCTTTAATAATGAAGGTTTTTTTGCTTGTTTGTTTTGTTTTGTTTGCCAATGATGCTTTCTCTAGGACATCTTCATCTGTTTCTTCACAATCATTTTCCTCGTTTATGTTGATATGTTCACCTTCATTAAGTTCTTCTGGCTGCTTATCTAGAGTCTATAAAGTGGTGGCAATGTCAACATTCACACATTCAGGTGTTTTTTCTGTCCTTCCGTTTATGTTCCATTCATATTTCACCTTCAACATTACCACTTTTGTTTCTTTGCTTCACTTTTATTTTTGTTAGCCAATTCCCATTTTCAGTTGTTAATTTTTGTAAAATGTCATGTGGGCTTGTCATGAGACAATGAGGTATTGAAATTACCCACTATCTGTGCATAAACTGAATAGCAGATATATAGTGACCCATTAACTGAGAGAATTTAAAAGAAGTAACATAATTGATCACAGATCATTGTGTATCTGCTGTTCGCATAATGATTTATGCATTTTACTTTATATAATTTTATGCCATTTTTACTTTATATAATTACTCATAATAAATATTCCTTAGCAACCTGAAATTTAACTGTATTGATGGAGAACTAATGTTAATTATCTACACTATAGTAACTGAAATCTGTTGAAATCATATATACTGAGAACTGCCTATAACTAAAATGACAGTGTTTTCATATGTAAAGGAAGATGGGCAGAAAACGTTAAGACTTCATTGTGCCTGTTTGTGTGAAATCTACTAGTCTCAAATTTAGCATTCTATATAAAAATTGGTGTCGATGCACTTAATTTAAAAATACATTTAAGAGGCATTTATTGAATATTTTTCTTAATAAACACATTGATTTGGATTTCTGATTCAAGAATACTTTCGACAGATTAGCATATTCATTCATTTATTTTTTTAGATATACCCAACTTAATTTTAAAAAAAGTTGAATGAATGAATGCTGACTTCCACAAGCCAGAAACAGAAGTTTAAAGGGAATTACTTCACAGATTCATTCCAAGAAACACATACATATGTACATTCTCAGATAATTTTTTAAGTTCTGAATACCAAAGTGTTTCTGAAAATTACAATAATATTTCTCTTAAATAAACTTAAATTTTCCCTGCATTGTTTAGTTCTAAAAACCCCCAATTATATTTTAGTTCCCAGAACGGGGGGCAAAGTTTTAATCTATCGTTTATCTACCCTTTTTGTTATATTTCTTCTGTGATCATCCTAATGTTCTCTTTGAAGTATTTTCATTGATAAACAATGTATAGTGCACACCTGTAATCCTAGTGACTTGGGAGTCAAAGGCAGGAGGATTGCAAGTTCGAGACCAGCCTCAGCAACCTAATGAGGTCCTAAGCAACTTATCAAGACCCTGTTTCAAAATAAAAAATAAAAAGGTCTGGGGATGTGGCTCAGTGGTTAAATGCTACTGGTTCAATCCATGGTACCAAAAAAAAAAAAGAAAGAAAGAAAATATCATAGAACATGTACACATAATTTAATAATTAACTACAATAAAGATCAAGAAATAGAACATTAACAAAAATCCTTGAATATCCTTTTGTCCCTTCTAGTCATAAATAACCTCCTTCCTTTCTAGAGAAAATCAATATCCTAGTTTTTGTGATAATGCTTCCTTGCTTTTCTCTATAGTTTTACCACTATTTATGCATCCCTAGACAAGATAGCTATTTTTTATTATTTTTTAAATCTACATAAGCAGAATCATGCTATATGTGTATGAATTCTTTTTATTTGTAGTCAATAACGTTTCTTACAGTCCTCTGTGTTGTTGCATGTAGCTGTAGTTCATGCATTTTCATCACTGTATGTTTGCATATACCATGATATAACCATTCTAATGTAGATTAACATTTGTGTTGCTTATAGTTTGGGGTAATTGTCTTTATGCTGCAAATATCTGAGTTTGTTCAAGTAACCTGATACATATCATTTTTCACAAATCATGTGATTGTGAAAAAATCCAAAAAAGGTCCATGGATAAATTATCATAATTAGTAAGAGAGTAGAGTTCAGCAATGTTGTTAAATGCAAAATCAATATATTGTGCTGAAGAGGTGGCTTAGCAGTAGAGTGCTTGCTTGGCATATGTGAAGATCCAGGTTGATCCTCAGTACCACATATACAACTAAGTGAAGGAAAAACAAAAAACCAGATGAAAATATAAAAAAATTAGCTCACTGTGTCTCTCTAAAAAAAAATCAAAATATATAAAAATCAATTATAATTTGGTACATTAGCCAAAAATTAACAATAAAAATTTTAAAGATATCATGTAAATTAATATTTAAAAATTAACAGATACCTAAGACTAAAATTAAACAAAGAATGAGGAAAACTTTTGGGAAATTATGGATTCTTTTAGATTTTCTGTATAAATGATCATATCTATAAATCTAAACAATGATAACTTTCTTTCTTCCCTTTTGTTTGTCTTGTCTTATTTCTACTTTCACTACAGTGTTAGATAGAAGTGATAGTAGAAGGATTATTTTATAGGGATTGTTGTCATTAACAATTATTTTGTAGCTGGGAGTACAGTGCTGTAGAGCCATACCCAACATGTGAAACCCTGAGTTCAATCCTCACACCAAAGAGAGAGAAAGAACGGTGTATGTTCTAGGTTTTTATAAACTTATTAGATTATTCCTGTTATCTATTCCTTGTTATTGAGTCCTTTACTTGCTTGAACACTTTCAACAAAGATCTTTCTCTGCATCTAATGAGATGATCATATTTTCCTCATTTAACCTTTTTAAAAAAAAAAAGGAAGTGAGAGAGAGAGAGAAGGAGAGAATCAATTTTATTTAGGTTTTCATCTGGATTTTGTTGTTCTGACACTTAGTTGTGCATGTCGTGCTGAGGCTTGAACTTGGGTCCTCATGCATGCCAGGCAAGCATGATACTGCTGAGCCACCACTTCAGTGCTCATTTAATATTTCAATATGATGGATTACAGTGACTGATATACCCTTGAGATAAACTCAACTTGGTCATAATGTGTTATTTTTATACATTGCTAGTTTAAATTTCTTTATATTTTCTTTAGGATGTTTACATATTAAATTCATGGGTGGAATTATCTTGCTTTTTTTCTTACAATATCCTTATCTGGTTTCAGTATCAAAGATTAATTGAGGGGGCTGGAGCAGTGGCTCAGTGGTTGGAGCGCTTGCCTGGTATGCACAAGGATCCAGGTTTGAACCCCAGCACCACATACACAACTAAGTGTCAGAGAAACAAACACCAAATGAAAATAAAAAATTTATTCTCTCTCTCTCTCCCTCTTAAAAAAAGAAAGACTATTTGAAGAGTGTTCCCTCTTCTATTCTCTGAAAGAATTTGTTTAAGGTTGAAATTCGTGGTTTTGGGGAGTTTGATGGAGCTCACCCGTAAAATCATCTGACCTCTGGTTTACTTTGTGGGAAGATGTTTGATTATCAATTAAATTTCTTTAATAGTTATAGACTATTTGGGTTTCTGAAAATTTTTTATTTGGAATTGATTAAATACATTTTCTAGGAATGTGTTCATTTATCAAATTTATTGACATAAATCTATTCATTCTTTTCATAACCCTTTACATGTTTGAGCATTTCTAATGATACCCTTTCTTTTTCTTGATATTGGTTCCTACTTCTCAGTTGTTCTTGTTTCCTCATCTGAGGACTGGGGATTAGGGTAAATAGCTAGTAATAAAAGCAAGGTTGTTAGAAACAGAGAAAACAACATGAGCAAAAAAGCAAAGTTATATTTGATATTATTTCATTGAAAACCTGGAGATTAAGAACAGCTTCCAATGAGGCTGATAATCAAGTCATGAAGGTTCCTGAAGAGAATTTAAATTTCACCTTGTAAGAGATGGGAACAACCTAAGAATTTTAACATAGGAATTAATGTGGTCATATTTTCATTTTTAAATGTTAATGTATATCAAATACTGTTCTAGGTACTGATGAATGAAGTCAACATGACAAATTTTCTTTGGGAAGGACACAATATAGAAATAAATTATTATACAATATAATAAATACTAATAAAGAAAACAAAGTTTATGAGAGCAGTAGCCTACTTTGAAACCAAGTTTGACTTTTGTGTAACTTTTTTATTAGTGCAACTCAGCATCTCTACACATTCTCATGTTTATATTAATCAAATATCTAGATCCTTTGGACATAGGATAGCCTAGACAAGCTTAATTTAGTACTGAATCTGACTCCTTCCTAGACTTAGTCCCTTCAACTAGTATTCTTTGTTTTAATAGAGCACCTAATTCAGCTTTATGAAAGCCAATGGTTTTTCTTTCCTTCACTATAGGTACAGAGAATATCCAGGTAGTGGCTACATTTCTACCTCTGGTTTGGTTGCCATGCATCATGGGCGAACTATTGGTAAAAGACCCTCCACTGCCACACAGACTAACCAGCAACCTCCACATCTTCTCATTGTACACATTGCTCTACCATCATGGGCTGACATCCGCTCCAACCTCTGTGAGGCTCTGCAGAACTTTTTCTCTTTAGCCTGCAGCTTGATGGGCCCCAGTCGCATGTCTCTGTTCAGTTTATACATGGTACAAAATCAACATGAATGCATCCTCCCTTTTGTGGTAAGTACAACTACATTTATTTATTTTATCCTGAAAGCAAATATGAGGTTTGTGGAGCAGAAATCACATTATTATTACTTATAATAAAAGCTGTAGTTGTTCCTCTATCCAGTAGCCCTCAAGCAACACTGTGAGAGTCCAAGCATCCTACATATTTGGAGGCTTCTTCTGCAAAGAAGCCCCCAAATTATTAACTTTGAAGAGTTGAAACAGACTATACACTATCCCCCCTTAACTCTTTTTTTTTTTAAGAGAGAGAGGTACAGTGAGAGAGAGAAAGACAAGCAATTTAGTTTTTCGTTTGTCTTTTCTTGCTCTGACACTTTGTTGTGTACTTGGTGCTGGGGTTCAAACCATGTGCTCATGCATGCCAGGCAAGCACCAGAACTATGAGCCACCACTCCAGTCTCTGCCGCCCCACACTCTTGAGAGAAGGAGAAAAAACTTGACATTTCCAGTACTTGGATATATAGACAATTGACTCCTTTCACCTCCTTTGAAATGTAAATGTATAGGGAAATAAGTAAATCTCTTCAGAAGTCTCTGACTATTCAATCACCCTTTAACTTCCTGGACTTGTTATTTAACTCAGGTACCAATTTTATTTGCTTAGAAAGCCATAACTGCAAAAATGTGAAAATATTTTATGTTCCACTCAGGCAAAATTCTAATTCCCTTTGGATAAAACTCCCCTTAGGGTTTTAAAAGGCAATGGCTAGGCCATGGGTAATGTTTTACATACCACCACAAACAAACAACTATCTATTCTTCGACAAAATTCAACTTTTTCCTTTCTTAGAATCATAGGGATGAGAAAGACTTTTAGAGGGTCTATGTATCTTCTTCCTTGAAGCAGCCTTGTTGCTAATACATTTATTAAATGGACATAAATTCTGTTCTTTAATATTCCCAAGGTTAGGGCTAAGATTAGGGTTAGAATTCCATAAATCTGTTGCTGAATTATTAGTGTAATATCTGACTAGAATCAACTCATTTTTAATTAATGCCTCATTGAAAGTTCTACACTTTATAGAAATCAACATTTCTGCTGATTGTGTAAAGAAGGAAAAAGAATATACGTTATTTTATGCTTCTTGGGTTAGAACATTATAAACTATATCTTCATTGCTTTGATGTATCTTAAGCTCATAGAAGCTACAGTTTCTTAAGATGAGTCATACAGAGAACACTTTTAGTATAAATGCTCTATGTGTTAAGTCTAGTGATTTTTGTCTGTGCATTGTTACTTAGGCTGAGTTGGGAATGGGGAATGGGTAAAATTAATTAAGGAATTCAACCAATGCTTTCTACAACTTGAATAGAATTTGGTTCTGCTATTAATTGTGTATTTCTATAAAATAAATTATACTAAAACAATGGCTTTAAAACAAAACATTATCTCATGTTTATTGTAAGTTAATAATTCATAAGCAGCTTAAAGGTGGTTCAGGCTAGGGGTTCCTCATGAGGTTATAGTCAAGTTGTCAGCCAGGGTTGTAGTTATCTAGAGGTTTGACTGGGCGGAGGATCCAGGTTCAAGTTGAATATTCACATGGCTCTTGGCAGGAGTTCTTATTTCTTTACCACTTGGATCTCTCCATAGAGCTATTTGAATGTCTTCACTCTGTGACAACTGGCTTCTTCCAGAACAACTGATTCAAAACAGAGTAAGGAGGAAGCCAGAATACCTTTTATATCCTGGTCTCCAAAATAACCCACTGTCACTTCCTCCACATTTCATCCATACTGTTCCACCCTAGACAGAGTAACAGGGACCATATTTACCCTCTTGCCTGAGATAACTGAAATATGTTTTATATGAATGAAGTTTTCAAGACACTGCATACATACTTTTAGAGGTAAAAACTACAGTTTTTGGAATGGAAAATAATAATGGGATTAATGGCAGAAGAAAAGGTTAGTGAACTTGAAGACATAAAAATAGAAATTATTGGGCTGGAGCTATGGCTCAGCTGTTGGAGTGCTTGCCTGGCATGCACGAGGACCCAGGTTCAAACTCCAGCACCACTATACAACTAAGTGTCAGAGAAGCAAAAAGCCAGATGAGAAACTAAATAAAATTGATTTTCTCTCTCCCTCTCTCCCTCTTTAAAAAAAAACTAAAAATTATCTGAAATGAAACACAGAAAAGAAGAATAATTATTTTTAAAATTAAATAGGGCATTCACAAACTGGGACAACTTTAAGCAGTCTAATATATGTATATTAGAGTTTGTAAATTAGAGTTTCCAAAAGAGAGGTATGGAGGACAGGAACAATATTTGAAGATTATGAATCTACTTGAATATTTGGCCATTATGGCCAATTTTTATCCAATTTTGATAAAACTCTAAACCACAGATCCAAGAAATTCAGTGAATGCCAAGCACAAAAAAAAAAAAAAAAAATGAAGAAAATTACACCAAGGCATACCTTAGCAAAAGTAGTGTTAAAGAGAAAATATTAAAAGTAACCAGAGAAAAGACATGTTGCATACAGTTAAACAAAGATAACAATAAGAAAAGGTTTCTTATGGAACCAATTTAAATAAAAAGATAATAGGCTGTTGGCACATGCTTATAATCCTAGTGACTCAGGAGGGCTAAGTCAGGAAGATGGCAAGCTTGACACTAGCCTGGGCAAGTTACCAAAACCCTGTCTCAAAATAAAAAAATAAAAAGAGCTGGAAATATAGGTCAGCAATAGAGCACCTCTGAGTTTGATCCTCAGAACTGCAAAACAAAACAAAATAAGATAGTAAATAAAGTCTTTGAGTAGTGAAAATACCGTAAATCTATGATTCTACGCCCTCCTTTCAAAATCTAAACAGCATAGTAGCACACACCTGTAATCCCAGCAGCTTGGGAGGCTGAGATAGGAGGATCACAAGTTCTAGACCAACCTCAGTAATTTAGCAAGGCCCTAAGCAGCTTAGTGAGACCCTGTCTCAAAATTAAAAATAAAAAGGGCTGGGGATGTTGTGGTTAAACACACCTAGGTTCAATCCCTGGTACAAAAAAAAAAAAAAAATATATATATATATATGATATATATGGTGGTGGTACTTTCAGTTCTGGATAAGATTAACCCATCAGGGGCTGGAGCAGTGGCTCAGCGGTTTCGGCGCTTGCCTGGCAAGCACTAGGACCCAGGTTCAAACCCCAGCACCACGTACACAACTAAGTGTTGGAGCAAC